>WEIS01053203.1:1990-51959 GCA_013389965.1 Todus mexicanus
ATAATCTTATATATCTTCTCACTCAGAGAACTGTGCACATGAGCTCGTGCTCAACTCATACTCCTGAAGTGCCTGCTAGAAAGTGGCATGCTCTATAGCGATTGTCTGTTTATAGAGATTTTTGTAATCTACTCCCTAGTCGGATGTTAAGTAGTTTGTTAAGCAATAAATAGATTTGTAGAATGCTAATGCTTAAGCTCAAACATCAATCAGCATTAAGATATCCTGGCAAAACTAATGCTATGCTGGCTTACATTCATTTTATGCGTAACTATTCAGCAGCACAGGCTTTACAAGAGCTCCTTACCACCCTAAAATATCTTACAAAGAAAGGAGCAAAATATTCTCTGCCTTGCAGACCACACTATTAAGTATTGATGAAGAATGTAGTCATCATTCTTTTGTGTAGTAATGGAACATTGTAGCACTTAAAAAGTAACCCAAATAATCAAAAAACTCCGTAATATTTTTCAGAGTAACATTCACTTTTATATGCTGTTGGTCACTGAAAGGACTTTTTGCCCAAATGCATCTTGGAAAACATTTTTGCATCTTTTAGTTCATAAATATTTCAGCCAGATTTCCTTTGTTTATTGTACTGTCCTTTAAACCATTTCTCTGTTTCTTCGGAAAGCACCAGAGGGATAAAAGTTACCATTTTTTAATGAGTAGTATTATGTAGATAGCATTTTTTTCCCTCTAGTATCACAGGGTCTTTCTCTGCCCTCTGCCCTTTGCTAGAGGGGTATCAGGACGTACAGTTTATTTTCCATTTCATCTCTATAGTCCTGAGGGTTGATGGTAATCTTCAAAGGGGCTTCTGTAGTTTGGTGGCAGTCAAAAGACAAATCCTGGTGATTTCCAATTTGTCTTGGGTTGCAGGCATTTGGGTGGAATCTGCTTCAGAAACTCCAGCTTTTTACTCACCTACATTCACATACAAGACCAGATAAGCTCAAAAGGAATGTGTTTTATTACAGCAAAGGAAAAAGTTCCGTTCTAGAATGCAAAACTGGAAGCAAGGCTATGAAAGATGGAAACTGCAAAACTGCAATAGCAGTTGCAAAACTGCAACTCTAGGCTGTTCGTAATGCTAAAGCTCCTCTCTAAGGCTGTTGTTTGACTTTTTGAGATGTTCCATAGCAAAGCTGGCTTGCGTTGTTGCTTCCTGAGGGAGTGGGAATGGAGGGTGATGAGAGGCAGCAATGCCTTTGGCCAGCGTGGCTGCTTGAGACTGCATAATGCCAAACCACAGTCGCCTAGGGGGATGGTGTATTATGGTTTCATAGGTAGAATCCATCTCATATTTTGGAAATTTGTACATGAACAACTTCCTACAACAAGGTTTTTGAAGAGATTCCATATATCAGCAGTAAAGGGGCTAACCCTTGTGCTAAAATTGCTCATTTATGGTGTAATTTTGAGGAGTTACTGAGTACGTATAATTTGAGGTTTATTTTCATAATGTTACAGATAAAGTGTTATATGCTTTTATCATCCGTTTTATCCATGTGTGGGTTGCAAATAGAATTTAGTAAATATTACATATCATAGAATCACAGAACGGCTGGGATTGGAAGAGCAGGTTGCGCAGGATCATGTCCATGAGGGTTTGGAATCTCTCCAGAGAAGGATACTCCACAACGTCTCCGAGCAGCCTGGTCCAGGGCTCCATCACCCACAAAGTAAAGAAGCTTTTCCTCACATTTAGGTGGAACTTCGTGTGTTTGTGCCCATTGCCCTTGTCCTATCACTGGGCACCACAGAAAAGAGTCTGGCCCCATCCCCTTGACACCCACCCTTGAGATATTGATAAACATTGATAAGATCCCCTCTCAACCTTCATAGGAGTCATAACTATTGATGGTGATGGTAGGGATTGATAACTTTGGATTTAATTCAGCAACACATGCACACGAGTCTTTTAGCAAGATCATTGTTTTGTGGATAGAGGAGAATAACTGGTTATCTCCAAGGGTATTTTGAACCTTTCTTCCATTAAGATCTACTCCTCCAGCATAAGAAAAATTTTAAGCACTTGGCAAAATCAACTTTCTTTTGGCAGCTTTTTGTATGGTTCTAAATAAATATTTTAAGTGTACCTTGATTACAGTAACTGCAGCTTGATTATTTAAGGTTTTACATCTGTATTTGACTACTGTGTGATGTACCAAAATGTAAAATACTCACATTTCATTTGCATGTCATTTAAAAGGAGATATCAGAGATTAATCACTTCAGAGCTGCTCAACCAAAGAAAGACTTGGTCTTCCTAAAAGTACCTACTGAGTATGCACATAGAGATTGTGCTAATCCAGGTGTATGGAACTCTCTCAATTCAGGATTGTTGAACTTATGCCTACAGCCCAGTCAGGTAGGGAGGAAGATCCTCATGGTGTGCTGTGGTTTCTCTCTCCCCAGGGATGCGGCAAGGTAATGATGTTGGTACGCAGTATCGCTCGGCCATCTACACATTTTCTGAGGAACAGATGGAAGCTGCCTTGAAATCTAAGGAAGAATATCAAAAGGTAACATTGGGCAGGGCATGGAATTGAGTGGAGGTCAAAGACATCACCAATTAGCACAAAATTACTTCTGTGCTGCGCGTTGTCTCTGTGTTGCTATTGGAGTTCCTCATTCCAGTACTGAACTTGCATCATATTTGCTTTGAATTCCAACTTTTGTGAATCATTTTCTTTTTTGTGTGTGAGTCATTTATAACTATGCAGAAAGAAAAGTATTTAACATGTGCAGAGATAGTTTTAATCTGTTCTAGAGATTTTCTTTATGTGAGTGCACCAGAGCAAAAAATTGTCATACTAAAGCTATTCAAGCATATCTGGACCCCAGACTCTGAAAGGTGTTGCCAAGACTGGAAGTTCTTGAACACAAGAGGTAAGTCCTGATCAATATTTGAGCTTGGTAACTCAAGATCACCCTCCTGCTACTTGTAAGATGCTTCTATCAAGCCATTCCATAAATGTCTTTCATTAAATGTGACAACCCATGACGTAGTAAGACTATTTGTTTTGACACTAGGATTTCTGTGCAAGAAGATCAACCATTTCCCTTTACATATACAAACCTATTTTCAGCGAAGATGGTTGTGTCTCTTCACTGCCACATAAGCTATTATTTAACTAAAGGCCAGAGGGATTAGTGTCCTGCAGTGTTGCTGCATTATAATCACTGTCTGATTTGCCTAGTGGTCTTGTCAATGCATGTCCTGGTTTGGGTTAGGACAGAACAATTCTGTTCAATGATTTTTACTTTTCAGCTAAGCCTCTTCTAACTAACTGCACTTTCTGAAATTAGCACTATGTTTTGCAGACAGTGTNCAATGCAAGATCCAGATTCTACAGCAGACATCCATAAAATGATACACGAAATAAACTACTCAGCTAGGATATTAGGCCGATGGACAGCATAACTATTAAGTAGTGCTAAAAGAATATCAGCTTTCATGCATTCACTTACACTGTGACTTCACTGAAGAGTTACATTGGAGAGCAAGGGTTTTGGTGAATATCTGATGTTAAAATTAAATAACTGGGTTTTTTAAGACTGAGAATAGCCTACTCAGAGGCATGTACCAAGGTCTGAAAAGGAGGTGCACGTGCCGAATGAAGTCTTGTGTGGTAGTTTGGTTTTCATAAATCTGCATGTGACTTGGGTGGCTGATCTGTGTGTGCACTTGTAGGGCTGGTTTGTACATGCAGTTGGTGTTATTTTCAATGCAAAGAAATGCTCTGAACTGCAAGTAACTAATTTGCAAGTCATTCCTAGGAGTGTGATAACTGTGCATGTAAATTGTGTTCAATGACATCTATATTTTCTCATGAGTAGTTGAACACTTGGGGATAAGTCAGTCTTGCAGGTGTTTACCTTTGTTAATAGAGTAGTTTTTGCAGGTTTGGTGTTCATATTTATCATAGATTCACAGAATCACAGAATGGTAGGGGTTGGGAGGCACCTCTGGAGATTGTATCATCTAACCCCCCTGCTCCAGCAGGGTCACCCAGAGCAGGAGGGCCAAGATCGCATTGTCCAGGCAGCTTTGGAATCTCTCCAGAGGAGACTCCACAACCTCCCTGAGCAGCGTGGGCCAGGCTCTGACACCTTCACAGCACAGAATTTTTTTCCTTGTGTTCAGATGGAACCTCCTGGGTTACAGTTTGTGCCCATTGTCTCTTGTCCTGTCACTGGGCACCACTGACAAGGATCTGGCCTCATCCTCTTGACACCCACCTTTCAGATATTTATAAACATTGATCAGATCCTCTCTCATTCTTCTCCAGCTAAACAGCCACAGGGCTCTCAACCTTTCCTTGACGCAGGCCCTTCAGCATCTTTGTAGCCTCCACTGGACTCTCTCCAGTAGAACCTTGTTTCTCTTGAACTGGGAAGCTCAGAACTGGACTTAGTGCTCCAGGTGTGGTCTCACCTGTGCAGAGTAGAGGGGGAGGAGAACCTCCCTCAACCTGCTGGTCACACTTGTCTTAATGCACCCCATCAATCATGCAGAACTTTTTTCTACTCATTGTTTACCTTAGTCCCATTGCTTTTCTAAATTAGTTTTCATCCTTTTTGTTAGTATATGCTGACCAATATCACACTGTAAATCTTAACAGCTTTCAGTTTGCTTTCCCAACTCTATTATTCTCTGCTGTTATTTGTCATTAAATTAATACTGACTTGAAAGCAAAATTACGATGTAGGAGATTGCAATATGATATTACAGAAATTTCCATCATCAAATAGATTTTCTTAATGGCACAATTTAAAATTTACCTACTTTGAAGTCTATCACCATTTAAAAAGTGTGTATAATTAGTACATTTATATAATTAGGCACAACTCTGTAAGCGATCACATGTAGAGCTTGTTTGTGCACTGAAGTAGAGGGAAGGAAGGGACAGTTTCTTCAGCTAAGGAAACACAGCAAATATGTAGTGAAATTCCTAGAGGATATGTGGTTTCTATGTATTATTAACAGCAATATCTACAATATTCTCTACTGTGATATTGCCGTAGCAGTAGAATGGTTGTACAGGAAACTTACTGAGCAAACAGTTTGTTCAGGAATCCCTTTTCATATTAAGTGTTTTGCATTACATTATTCCAATATAAATGTGATACAACCACTTTCCTTATTATTGCAAGCTCTCCTGGCAGTGAGACATACAGATAAAAACATGTGGGAACTGCAGTATGTATGAATGACTCTGGAGTTTTTTGGCACAGGAAGTGAATAAAACCAAAATGCAGTCTGTTTGTTTTCTGAATAATTGTGCATGTGCTCTTTTTGAGCTGAGGACCTGGAAGAGAGCTAAGAATGGCCTCCAAACAGAAAATTATGCATTTGCTATGTGTTCTTTCATCAAGGCAAATAGGGTCATTAACTTAAAAGGAAACACTTTTGTTCTCTGAGGACAAAATCGTAGACTTACAGAATTATTTATGTCAGAAAAGACTTTTCAAATCATCAAGTCCAATCGTCAACTCAGTACTTCCAGATCACCAGTAAACCATGTCCCTCAGAACCACATCTACCTGTGTTTTAAATTCCTCCACGGATGAGGACTCCACCACTGCCCTGGGCAGCCTAGGACAGGCCTTGACAAGCCTTGTGGGGAAGAAATTGTTGCTCGTGTCCAACCTAACCCTCCCCTGGTGCAACCAGAGGCCCTTTTCTCTTGTCCTGTTGCTTGTTTACTTTGAGAAGAGACTGAGCAGTATGGCCTGAGAGGAGCAGATATACAGAATGGAACAGTTTGTGCTGAGAGCCCTGAACACATTATGTGCTTTTCAAGTGGGTTTACTCTTCCATAGCTGTAGTTTGTTCCTCTGAACCATGTGCCACTAGCAGGCAAAAGTCAGTGGTACATTTCTGATTTTGCTCCATCAAAGGGAATTGGGTTCATCTGTCCCAAGACCACTGTGTGATATGAATCAAAGCATGTTAAGTGTCAGTGATCAGGAGATTTACTACAAAAGCAAATTTCTGCTCCAAACTGAAGTGCTAGTGGAGCTTACACCTTTAGGGTAATGCTGTGCTTGGATGGAGAAATACTGTAGTTAAGTGCACCACATCCCTAGCTCCTACCAGCCTACGAGTGAGAATCATAGAATGGTTTGGGTTGAAAGGAACCTTGAAGATTTTTTAGTTCCAAGCCCCTTGCCACGGGCAGGAACACCTCCCACTAGACCAGTTTGGTCAAAGCCCTGTCCAATCTGGATTTGAACACATCCCGTGGTGGAGCATCCACAACTTTCCTGGGCGACCTGTGCCAGTGTCTCACCACTCTCATAGTGAAGAACTTCCTTATTTCTTATCTAAATCTCCCTCTTCCAGCACGAAAAATCATAGAATGATTGAGGTTGGACCTCATAAGGTTTACACAGGCCCACTTATTAAGCTTGTCCAGGTCCCTCTGGATGTATCTCATCCATCAGGCATGTCAGCTGCACTACTCAGCTTGGTGTCGTGTGCAAATGTGCTGAGGATGCCCTCGATCCCACTATGTCATTGATGAAGATATTAGACAACATGGGTCCCAGCACAAACACCCAGGGGACACCACTTGTCACCAGTCTCCATCTGGACATCAAGCCATTGACCACTACCCTCTGGATGCAGCCATCCAACCAATTCCTCATCACCCATTGAGGGCAAGTATCCTACAGGGTTACATCTATTTTAAAGTTGGGAAACTTGTTGCTGATTCATGCAGTTGTTTTAACAGTTGAGAAATAGTGATATGGTAACAAATATGCATCTAGCCAGGCATCTTTAGCTGTTGATGAAGCCAAATGTATACAGACATAGTCGGCTAGTGGTAATATATGTTCTAATATAATCGTGCTGCCAGTAAATTGTAACACAATGTGAGTGTAATCAGAAAAACATAAAATGAGGGCCAGGGCTTGGTAAAAGCACTGTGAATGAGCTGTTCCATCAGTTTTGCCTGAAGCGTAAGTTTTTTAATACAGTTGAACCTGAGGTTACTCAATTTTCAAGACAGTTGCTAGGCTGGATTTGGTTTTCAAATGAATTATCTAGGCAATAATACAAATAGTGAAGTCAAGGTGGAAAGAAGTTTGTATTTATTTTTTCCTGAATCAGGGGCTTGCATTTGTTTTGTCAAGGACTAATGCTGGGTTTTCAGGTTCCAAGAATATATTGAGTCCCTCCCTGCCATGTTTGGCTTACATTAGTAGCATCCCAAAAATGTCAACATCTCTGCATCCTCCTGTGGGACAGCACTGATGAAGAACATCATAGGGTTGTTAAGCAGTGGAACAGACTGCCGGGGAAGTGGTGGAGTCATCATCGCTGGAAGCATTTAAAACGCATATAGATGTGGTGCTGAGGAACATGTTTTAGTGGTGGGATTGGCAGAGTTAGTTTAATGGTTGGACTTGATGATCTTGAAGGTTTTTACCAACCGAAACGATGCTATGATTATGTGAAATGCAGATCTATTACTTTCTTACAAAAGTAAATATTTGTCAGGAGAAGATCCTTCCACGAAGCAACTATAGGGCCTCTCTGAATAATTATGAATGAACTGAGTCTTGAACTCTTGAGGCATTGGGTGATGTGAGCGAGTAATAAGATCCTGATTTGTTGTAGCTGAGGGAAGCTGGTGGGAAGAGTTGCTGACATTTGCTCTTATAGGTCTGATCTGGAGAGAGTAATAAGGGCTCGAAGAGACAGGAATATAGAAATGTTGAGATTTTATGAAAACATTAAAAATGTGGCCTTTATTAAAGTCCAGAGAACTGGAATGGGGTGGGGCTTTTTACAGAACATGTAGGAAACATAGGTGAAGCAAAAAAGTAACTTTGTTGTTGTTTAGAAATGGACTGAGCTTTGCTAGAAGTGAAAAAATACTTTTAAAAAATGATTTGGAGTGTAAGGCTATAATCTTGGAAAGTTTCTCTGCAGGAGTAGATTATAATGTCAATAGAAAACCTCTCTGAAATCCAAATCAGCTGGTCAATGGATTGAGAATACAAATAAAATAAACCAATAACTGCACCAAAGACAAAATTACAAAGAAAAAAAAAAGAAACAATGCTAATTGCTTATTTTGTGATTGCAAATATGTTTAAGAAGATGAAAAACCATTGTAAGGAGAGATGTAGAGATTAAATGTTGAAATTAAAATTTAGTATGAATATGAAAGATCCAGGCAATTGAAACTAACCCATTGCCTAAGCTGTTAGTCTGGAGAACAGTCTTTTTTGGAACCTATAAATACATAGGTGGGTAGACTTTCTAGAGCTCTCAAAAGGAACAGTAGATGATGCTCAGAGGAGAGAATGGATCAGCTGAGAGCTGAAAACGAACTTCTGGCCAGTAGTTGAAGCTCCCTTATTTGCTTGTGAAGTAGAAGTGCTTGCATGAGCAGTATCACGCTCCACTGGAAGGACTACTGAGAATGACCTGGAAGTCCGAGTGGACAACAAGTTCACCATGAGCCATCAATGTGCCCTCGGGATCAAGAAGGCCTGGGGTGCATCAAGAAGTGTATGGTTAGCAGATCAAGAGAGGTTCTCCCTCTCTATTCTGCCCCAGGGAGGCCACCATTGGAGTATTGTGTCCAGTTCTGGGCTCCTCAGTTCAAGAGAGATAGGGAACTACTGAAGACAGTCAAGAGGAGGCGATGAAGATGCTGGGGGGGCCTGAAACATCTCTGTGCCAAGTAAAAGCTGAGAGCCCTGAGGCCCTTCTCTGGAGAGATTCCAAACATGCCTGGACAATGTGATGCTGGACCCCCTGCTCTGGGTGACCCTGCTGGAGCAGGGGGTGTTGGACAAGACGATCTCCAGAGGTCCCTTTCCAACCCCTACCATTCTGTGATTCTGTAAAGCTGACGTTTCCTGACTAGCACAATGAGCTTCGGAGAAGAAATCTGAAAGGTAATAAAGTGGTCAGGATTTTGTTTGTTAAGGCTGAAGGAAAAGCTATTTACAGACCTACAGGATTGACAGCTCTGAGTGTTTAATTGCATGCAGGAATGCCTTGTGGGGTGAATTTACAACCTTCAGCTGTGGTTTTATGCAATGTGCTGTGTGAGTTTAGAACATGCTGTGGCTGCGAGACACTTTTTCACGTATTTTTGGCTGAGCAAAGTTAAATATCTCTTTTAAAAGTAGGTTGTTGTTATTATAGCAATGCAATAGAGTCAATAAAAAAATAACACCTGCTTACCCCTCTTCAAATTATGTCTATTTCAGAGCTTTATATATCAAATTATCTTTGCTTCACTCTGATGTGAATAGTAACTACTTGATTTCTGATGGATGGTGGTAGTTCTTATGAAAATAAGTAAACCTGACCTGATAAGCTAAGCCATTATTTATTTTGTAATCACTCATCTGTGCTACAGAGATACCCCTTTAATGTTTATCCCTCTCTGGAAAAGCTGCAGTCAGCTATGGATGAGGAGGTTTTGTGTGAACAGTTGCTAACCCTTTTCATATTACCTTAAACTGCAGAAAATTTAACTTCTTTGTACTGCAAGAAGATTTGGTCACCTTGCAGCAGAATGATAGCTCAAAAATAATACACTTTTGACTGCATTTCTTGATGGCAGTGGCAACAAGATAAAGGCTTTAATGGCCTGAGCTTAGGATACTATAGTTGGCTTCCTTGAGTTTCTTAGAACAAATGTGCCTGTGAGATGACCTGTCCTACTGTCAGCACTGATTAACAACCCACTTGCCCTGTCTTGGTTGAATTTATGCATCTATATGGTGCATTTCTGAAGTTTTATGGTTCACTACTGTGTCTATTTTTTTCTGCCTTTTCAATAGGGAATTCTGTCATCATAGTCATGGCCAGTGCTCTGTGGTTTTCTTTGCAGCCATAACATACAGCGCCGGAGTTCACTCAATTTTTTTCTTAATAGATTTTATAAAATCATAGAGTCGCAGGATCATAGAATGGTTTGGGTTGAAAGAAACCTTACAGATCATCTAGTTTCAACCTCCCTGCCATGGGTAGGGACACCTCACATTAGAACAAGTTGCTCAGAGCTCCATTCAACCTGCTCTTGAACGCATCCAGTGATGGAACACCCACAACTTCCCTGAGAACCTATTCCAGTGTCTTGCCACCCTCAGAGTAAAGAACTTCTTCCTAATTTTTAATCTAAATTCCGCCTTTTCCAGTTTGAATCCATCACCCCTCATCCTATTACTACAAGCCCTTGTAAAAAGTCCCATTCTAGCTTTCTGTAGGCTCCCTTCAGCCAGGCTGAACAACCCCAACTCTCTCAGCCTGTCCTCACAGGAGATGTGTTCCAGTCCTCAGATCATTTTCGTGACCCTCCTCTGGACCTGCTCCAGCAGTTCCATATTCTTCTTGTGTTGGGGGGCCCCACACATCTCTGTGCTGTAGAATCTCACCTCACGTTGTGGGAGATAAAAACATTTTAATATCACCACCAAGATAACTTTAGTTTGAAGCAATGAAACACACAGGATGTAGATGTCCATATGAAAACACAACTGAGCATCCCTGAGAAGCACAGGAGGACTAAGGATACCTCTCTAAATTCACTGAGGTGAATTGTGCCACCAGCCTACACTGAGTGCAGTCTGCTACCAATTGTGCACTATTTCTGTTCCCCTGGATGAAGCAACAGTACATGTTGCTTGCTTTTATCAGTGCTGAAGAAGGCAAGATTTTTATTTTTTTTTAGCTTTCAATTCTGCATATATGTTGTTCATTTGATCAAAGGCCGGGTGTTTCACTTAGCCCTTTGACTGTTGTAAATATAACTAATCATGCATTTGAAGTTAGGACTATGAACAGCATTATGAAACCATACTTTCTATTTTACAATCATTTTTTCATCTGAGAGGTCATGGAGTTCAGAAAAGAAGCCATTTGCTTTATTGTACTGTGAATGTGAAGCCAGTGCTTCAAGCTAACGCTTATATTGGACATTTAAACTAATATTAGAAATTGCCCTACAATAAACTAATGTAAATATCAAATAGATTTGACTCCAAGACTGGGTTATAAATAAAACATTTCCTGCTTTGTATTTCTTGCTGTGTTCAGCTTGCCAGTAATGTAAAAACATCCTAAATTTGTCTAGACATTAAGTTAAGTTTGCATATACTTAGGCAGATGAATTCTCAATCTTCAGGGCAGATGTCCATGCTGATGCAGCAGATGAAGAATTAAAGGGCTAAGCTGACTTGCTTACAGGAGTCTAGTGCCATCTGAGATGTCCCACCCTATCTGACCTGGCCTCCAGCTGGCCACAGGACTCCAGTGTGTCCTTGGTCATTATCAGTGTTAAGGTAGCATAGTGGAGCCCATAGCAATGCCAACTCACTGAACCTTTACATCTAAATACCTTTACATCAGCCTTGTAAATGTGTTCCAACATGATTCAATGGCATCTAAAATCATTCTGAAGGGCTTGTAGTTCAGGCTTTTGAATTTCTTGATCTTGATTATGCATCTGTTATAGCACTCTAAAAGTTTCCTAAGCATATTAAATGTCAGGAGCATAAGTTTGATAATGATATTAATAATGATGATTTAAGTGTACACAGTGATTTACAGGGAACAGGATAGAGTTCCTTCTCTTAAGGAAGCTCTCAAGAAGCTTAGTTTAACCAAGAAACTAGTTATGGGGAGAATGTGATTAAATAGTCTAGAATAAGGTCAAGACAAAAGAAAGATGTTGCCGTTCTGTGTCAAGTCTTGTTGTCCTTGGGTTAAATGTAGCTCTTAAAACCAGCTTAAGCATAAATTTCCAGGAAACAAAAACTGAGAAATCACCTTGAGATTTGTTGAGAAAGTTGTGTCTTAATTCTACTCTGGTCTTTGAATCCTTCCCTGTCTAGGTGAAAGATAAGGCCTGTAGTGGGACTCAGCATTGACCTGGAGAGAGGATGAGGTGTTGACCTGGTTTATAGTTTAAATAAAAATTTTAAAAATGAAACAAAAAGGCATTTTTTAAAAAATACGACACATACATTTTTATTGAACATGGCGAAGTCTGGGAACATGCTTTCTGCAAGCCGAACAGTTTGCTTATCCTTGGTGAAAAGCTGTGAGATCCAAAGAACACTATTCAAACTTCAGGTTTTCTCAGTGTCAAATGTGTGCCTAAACCAGAATTCAAATAAATACTCATGGAACACTTTTCCCCTGTTTATCCAACTCTAAAATATAAAGCCAAAAATTTATCTGAAGCAAGGCTTTTCAAGAACCTAATGGCACTTCAAAAAGTTCTGAGCTTCACAAAGCTCACATGTGAAAATGACAGATACTTTCAGCATTTATAAAATATGCTGCTTGGGTATCTAAATATGGACAAAGGAGTGTTCACTTAAGCATGCGGGTTCATACAAATTGCTACAGGGCGTATGACCCTAACTGGTGAAGTACCAGGTAGATGGATGTCTGCCTTCACACCATGCGGTACTGACAAGCGAGATGGAACAAAGCCCACATTACGGCTCTGCATTCAGCTGATGTAGAAAAATCAGTTCTTCTGTCTTTCTCTCCTCATTTTCCCACTCCCAGGTTTCTTTCAGCCTTCATGTGTTTTTTCTTTCCTTAGCACATTGTCTCCTGGCTCTTCTGCTTTCCAGGATCTTCTATCATCTCATCTTGCCCCAAACCCCTTTCTCTGTAGTGCCACATTTCCTCCAGTCTTCATATTTTCCACTTTCTTCCTCACATGTATGATTCTGAAAAATCTTCTCTTTGTCCTTGCAGACAAGTGGGGTTTTGTTTTTGTTTGGGTTGTTTGGGGTTTTTTTTAATCTTATTTCCTTATATTTTTATTGATATGTAAGTATTTGGTTTTGTACTTTTTGTATTTTTTTTTTTCCTAACTGACCTTTGTTACACACCATTTAGTCACAGGATCTGAAGGTAAATTTAACAAGCCAATATACCAAGGTGGACAAAATATGTTCTCTCTTCCTGCTGCCAAAAGCATCCCAAGATAGCTCCTACTGCAGGACCATGTAGGTGTGTGCTCTGCTGGGGCGCTTCAGAAAGTGTCATCAAAGACTGAGAAATCAGCTTCAAGTGGCACATTGCTCCCAGTCCCCAGGACTTCTTGCTCTGTAGTTTTTGGTCCTAACCTTTTCCCAAGCAACCAGCTTCCTATGGCTTATTGAGGTTAATGTAGTTCTATTTTGGCTGTTCCTTCCTCCTTTACTTTGGGTATTTTTAGGCGACTCAGTTAAACCACGTCATTTTCAATTTTTAAAGGTGTTCAGAGAAGAAAAACTCTTTTACACATAAAGGCACTTTGTAAGCTAGTGAGGAAAGGTATAAAGAAGACCCACAGCCAGAAGCTTAAACTAGGTGAGGGTATATATTTATAACAGCAGGTGAGTAACAGTGAAAGCCACAGATGCACCATCTCTTCAGGAGAGCAGTTGGTATTATTCAACTAATTATTTTTTATCAGGAAATGCACATAGTCAAAATTATAGCTTTATGCATTGATGTTCTTATATCAGTGACTTTAGCCAGATTTTTTTAGTTTAGTTTTGTTTTGAACTTTCTTGAAGTTTTTGTCTTTTAAAATCAGCTTTTTTTTCTGTGGAAAAAAAGAAAAAATATTTCCAGAACAACACAATATCACAGAATTAACTTAATCGATGCCATCAATAAAGGTCAAATTACCTCCCTGGGCACGCTGCTCTTTATACACATTTCAGGAGATGTGCCTTTATTCTTTTTTCCTCGATGAAAGATTTTTGAATTTCACCTTCCTAGATGTAAAATTCAGGGTTTAACTGTGTTATGATGATCTCAAGTGTGCAGTGTGAACGACTTGGCATTATCAGCAATTGCTGTACCTCTGACCTTCATGTAACTTTCCAATTTTACCAGCACTAATTTTATAATTATTTCTAAGTCTTGATCACTGCACTTCACAGCAATTCTGGTTAAAGTCCACCTTAATCCAGTTGTCATTTGCTGTGTTGATACCATGTAACACTTTTTTTAAAAAAAATTAAAAGTTATATTGTAGTTGAGAGAGTTGAGTTCGTTCAACCTGGAGAAGAGAAGGCTCTGATGGAGACTTTCTTGTGGCCTTTCAGTCCTTCAAGGGGCCTGTCAGAAAGATGGGGATGGACTTTTGAGCAGGGCCTGTTGGGACAGGGCAAGGGTTGATATTTTGAAACTAAATGGGTCAATTTAGGCTAGAGAGAAGGGAGAAAGTTTTACAATGAGGGTGTTGAGACCCTGTTCCGGGTTGCCCAGAGAGGTGGTTGATGCCCCATCCCCTGCATCATTGCAGGTGAGGTTGGCCGGGGTTCTGAGCAACCTGCTCTAGTTGCAGATGTCCCTGCTCAGTGCTGGGGGGTTGGACTAGATGAGTTTTAAAGGTCCTTTCCAAACTGAACCATTCTATGATTCTTTCATTCTATGAAAACAAACATGAAATGTTTGTTGTATCTACAAAGTTTCTTTTGTCAGCTAAACTTGTAATCTCATCAAAGAAAGATGTTGGGTTTATATTTGACCTGTTTTCTACAAAAACATGTTGATTGGCACTAATTATATTCCTCACCATTTCAATGTCCTTTCTTGTTTGTTTGTTTGTTTTTGTTTTTAACCAAGTACAAATTGGCGTGGTGTTGCGTGTGTTGTCTTACTTGTCCCTTTTGAAGTGCTGCAGGAAAACGATACTCATTCCTTCTTTTAGAATATTCAACACTAACCATCCTGACTGTGTGAAAACCTCATTTTTCTAAAAACTTGAAAAATTAAACAACTTTGGGTTTATTAGCTAGTACTACATGCCAAAGGACTCCCAGCTGCAAACTTCAAGGCTCAGTTTTTTGCAATCCTTAAAGAAAGTGTCGCATTTTTTTTATTTTTATTTTTATTTTTATTTTTTAATATGGAAGATACAGTATTTTCCCCAGTTATATTTCTCAGAAGTGGCCAAACAGTTATCTTGGAAAATTTGCAAAATTAATTGCCGCTGGCACCTTTTGCTGGCCTTGTTTGGCATTAGTTGTTGAATTTCTGATATTGGACCAGAAGGGTTTGGGATGACGTGCTCAATAAAGACAACTCTCTTTCAAATTTGTGAGAAGGAGGAGCAGCACAGCGAGTTGGCCAAAAGCCCCAAAGGCCGCGTGCTCTATGCCTGCTCCCATTTTGTTACAAGATGTTTTGCTGAAAATACTTTTATCGCGCACCTGGCAAATGTTTTTTCTGTCTGCCTGTTCTCACACTCGCAACAGAGTGTCTTGTGCTGTTGTCCTGCTCATCCACAATTACTCCTCAACCCGAAGGGCAGTTTACATTTTTGCTAACAGACAGTTCACTATTCCCATGAATTACCTCAAGAAAATACAATTTGTTGATAACTTTAAGTCCAAAAGGTAAAGTTTCATGGAGCTTTAAATGGCCGAAGGAAAAATCAGGATAAAGAGGAGTTAGAAAATCAGAGTGAGGGATTGTAGCATCTCTCCTTCTTCTCCAGCTATGCACACAAATGTGCTTTTTTAATGTCATCTCCCTCATTTGACTTTCTGTAATATTTTTTATTTTTATCTCAATCAGCTAATTATATCCTGGGTGATTATTTTTCATCCAGCTCTTGTTGCCATTATATATATGTGGTTGCTATTTTATGTGCCAACAATCCTGGGAAATAAATTTCCCCATTATCCCATGATATATTATTATAGGAAAAACCTTCAGTGCGAAATTAGGGGATTTAAGAGGGCTGGAGGAAAACCTGATTTGTTCCATTGCCCTCTAGTGGGCTCGCAGCTCGTCTGCAGTGCCATGAAATGCAGGAGCTCGTTTTCCTTTGTGTGTAGCACAAACCATCGTGCTTCTTGTCATTTGAGCATCCTAAAGCTGGTTGTCCACATTTGTGTAGACCACAGAGTGCTGGTTTATGTATCAGAATTATCCTGCTGATATTTGTAAATGATGACAATAGGGGATTCTGTGAGGTTTAAATTTTGCTGCGGAAAAGAGAAAAATGCATGTTACCTGTTTGAACATTATTTACTAAGTCAGTTTTGGATGGGACACTCACATGTGGTGACCCATCATTTAAATATATATACAGTCTAGAGAAGGAGACATAATTTTCAGGCATAATTTTCTGCTGAACATAATTGTGAATTTATCACACAATCTGGCTGAAGGAGGGCTTGACAAAGGTTTCATCCCATTTATTTGTAAATTATCCTTTCATCTTGGAGTGGAAATCTTCACTGACATCCACAGGGCCTGATCATCATTTGTGTGCATGTCCACTTGCAGGTGCAGAAATGTTGAAGGCCCATGAGAGTTCATGGTTTCACATCTAGACCTTGCTGAGCATCTTCAGCAGCACTGATACCCATGGAGATGTTGAGAGCTTAGTACTTTTGCTAGTGAGCTCTTCACCATTGTCACACTTAGTGCATGACACTGGACAGAGACCACAGAAATTGATGGGATCTAATTCTCGTTTTGCAAATAGAAAGAACATGTTGTTTTCCCCCTTTAATTTCATTGCCAGATAATGTTTCAACAGATATGTCAGTAAGGTGCATTAGACAGAGTAAATTAGATACGTACAAGACATACTAAGGGAAGGAAGAAGCAGGAACAATGCTTGTGTTGGGGATCATATTAATATTAAGAATGACCTTTTGTGAATAGAAAAAAACCCACAAAGAACCAAAACAAAACTTGAGGCAAAGATACTAACTTTGAATGGTAAGATCAGAGGAAGTCAAACACTGCTCCCGACTGGTTGTTACTGCTTTTATTTTGAGTTAAAATGCAATGCACAGCTGAATTATGGCTTGTTAGTCTTAAAAATGGAGCAAGGTTATGCCCTAAAATGCCTATCTAATATATATTGACTTTATACAATGTCATATTTCTGTGCAATCCTGGAAGGAGAGGAAGAGAAAAAGCTTTACAGGGCATTTTTGAAATGACAGCATACTTCTGGCTTGGATGGTTGTTCTAGGTTGGGCATCAATTTAGCATCACGAGGAAATCTCAGCTTTCATTAGAGAGTGGAGCATGGGTGGCTCGAGCACCTGTGCAAAAGAGACGAAAGTGTATTTATTTATGTGTCCATGTTTGTGGATGCGCATTGAGAGGGTAGGAAAAAGAAATTTGCAGCTTTGCACTTACTTCAAAAATGACTCACTCCCTCTGGTGGGAACATTTAATTCTGAACGTGTGAATGCTGCTTTCCCTCCTCCTCCTCCTCCTCTTGCATCCACCCCCCTCTCGCCACATCGCATTCATCTTGCTTCGTGTGACATCTGCTCTGTGTGCTGCGGAGCAGCACTTTGGTTTCTATGGTAGCTGCTGTAGCCAGTAGACCCACGGACTGGGTAGGGAGAGGAGGAAGAAATAGCCCAAGGTGACCAGATTCAGGTGCATGAGGGCCGTTTACCCTCGAGTGGCAAGCTGGGTTGTGTTTGGCGAAGGTGCCCCAAGGGTAGATCAGTCCCATGGGGAGCAACTGCCTGGACGTTCAGAGCCAGGGGCATTTGCTTTCTCCCCCAGCATGAAGTGGCTGAAGGACAATAGTCAAGTGGAGGGTGTGAAGAACACCAGATTGCGGGTTTGGTTCAACTTCACTCCTTGTTTCCTTTTGTCTTGTTTAGGTCTCCGATTTTGCAGCCAACAATCCTTAGTTTCTGCCTTTCACATGGTGAAAATGCAGATGTCAGGTCTAAGATATTATAATTAAGGGTCTATTTATAGCATAGTTTGTAATTAGAATTGCCATGTCACTTTTTAAACAAGAGAGGATCATGCCAGTTCATAGTCTACACCTATAACTGTATTGTTTTGGGTTTTGTTTTTTTTTTTCAACACAGTTCTTCTTTGATTTGTTTTGGCTCTGAATCCATTTAGAGGCCTGAATTAGCATCCTCCCATATCTTCTGTGGGTTCTCCTTGCCTCCCTCCCCCCAGGTATAAGCATCGGGATTCTGAGTTGGCTCATTTCAACTACAATGAGTTGAATAAATACAGATTCACTCATCTATTTATTTATTTAATTAATTCTTTATGTAATGAAATCAGAATATGATTTGTGTTTCTTGGTTTAAAAACTCAGGAAGATTGTCATTGAAGCTGCAACGTCATGGCTCACGTGCCACCACATACCATGGAGCATCACGGCTCTGAAATGTCCTGCATTCAGGATCAATGTTGTCATATTACACCATTACAAAGATGTATTTATTTTAGAACAATTCATACATGGGAGACTAAGCCTGCGGGAGCTAGAATTCTCTAGTAAAATTAGTATGAACTTGGCAAGTGTGAGAGTAAAGGTTGTCAGAGATAAGTATCACTCCTGTTTCCCGTATCTGGCGTAACAAAGGGCACACATCATGTGCCAGTGTGTGGTGTAGGAGTTCATGGATGATCCTAGGGTTTGATATGTCTTTGGAGAGACAGCTACTACTGCGGTGGGGTGTGGTTAGTGTTGGCTGTACTTTAGAGATCTCTGAATAGACTTTTTTTTTTTTTTTTTAAAAAAAACAGCAGATGAAGAAGTTCTTTTCATGTCCCTGCTTCTATTATTCATTTTCTTTGAAAAACCTTTTCTTTTTGTTTTTGGTCCATTTTCTTCAACACTTGGAATTTCAGGAAGCTAAGGCCGAGCATTCTGTCTTGTGTGAACAACATTTTTCATCTTCAGGCATGCCTACTGTACTTTGTATGATCGTATTATCTAGCTGTGTTTGTACCTTGCGTCTTTTCCATTTTGTCAGTTATTCCTATTTAATCCTATATTATCTTTCCTTGAGTCTTTATCAGCCTGCCAGATCTCAAATCCCCCTCAGTCTCATTAAGTAGCTGTCAATGGCATGATATGTTCTCTAAAGCTCATCTGTAGTCTGTTGTCTGTGGCTCTCTGGTGTTGTTCTAAAATAACACAAATTGTGCTTTATCAGAAAAAAAAAATCATGGAAAGTTATGGTAAAAGAAGAGGACCACATTTTACCAGGCTCCTTAAGATCTGTGCTTTTCTTCCCATTTTAAAGTCCTGCTTGGATGCCTCTTCTACCCTTACTCTTGCTTCTGTTCTCTTGCTGATCTGTTCTGTTGTGTGGATCCTCTTCCAGTTGCATGAAAGTCCCATTCTAGTCTCCCATCTTTAAGGACATTTCATTTCTATTTATTATTAATAGTCCTCCTTATAAACTACTTTTTTTTTTCCTTTTTTTTCTCTCTAAGAGCAGACAGCAGTGAAAGACTTCATTGCTTTTTAAACTAAGTGTCTGACTTGAAGCCCTTGAGTTGCCTGGAAGTCATATTGAGTAGCTAAATTCCACAAGGGCCTTCTAAAGGTAGCTGTAAAAAAAGAGTTAAATATTTCTTAAAGATGGTTAAGTTACCTGAGTGTACCCCCCACTCACAGAGGGCAGCCACCTTAGATAGCACCTAGTTTCTCTCAAATGACCATATACAGAATCATGGAATGATTTGAGTTGAAAGGGACCTTTCAAGGTCATCTAGTCCAACCCACCTGCACTGAGCAGGGACATCTGCAACTAGAGCAGGTTGCTCAGAACCCCAGACAACCTTATCTGGAAGGTTTCCAGGAATGGGGCATCAACCACCTCTCTGGACAACTTGGGACAGGGTCTCACCACCCTCAGTGTCAACAACTTCTTCCTTCTCTCTAGTCTAAATCTCTCTCTTTTAGTTTCAAACCATCAACCCTTGTCCTGTCGCAACAAGCCCAGATCAAAAGTTTGTCCCCGTCTTACTTGTGGGCCCTCTTGAAGCANAATCAGGTGGTAAGTTAGAACCCTACTTGGTTGTAAGTGGAACACAGTTATATTTTCTTTTTTTTTTTTTCACCAGTTGTTGGGGTTTTTGTTCTTGAGGTTAGTAAGTTTATGACTTACATGTCTATGTACTGATCAATGTTTAAAGATAATATTAAAATGAGATTAACACATAAACAATGATACATTGAAACGTGTAATTCATCATTCGGCAGAGGCCATCATTAGTTTTATTTGTTTAATTAAAATACCCCATTAAAATGCTGGTGCTGGATTTAGTTACCGGCATAAAACCACTACTGGCTTCCTTTTTGTTAATGGGACATAATATTAAACAAGGTCTCAACAACTTCAACATTTTGCTAATTGAGTCAACAGTTCCATTTGAATTTTAGTGTTGCTGGAAAGGACAAACAAATCAACTACAGACTGTAGTTAGCATTTAAGTCTTAAAACAAGGGGTTTCCTTATTTTCTTTCTAGCAAATGTGAGCAGGAGGTCAGGTTGTCGTGCGAACTCTTCCCCACAGAAAGCTCTGCAATATCTGTTAATGCTGCTGGTTCAATGTAAAAACGCAACCTGCAGTAAAATGACACCTTGTACTTTTCTATTTCAGCTGGTACTTTGGGGATTTTGCCCATGGTGGAAAAGGCAAAAGTGAAGTAGTTCTGTATCTGAGCATAAAAGCACAAAAATATATCCATGCTGGTAGGCAGGCTGCATTTCAACTGTGGTTTTTAAACTTTGTGCATGGAGTGGAGAAAGTCCAGTTTTGCCCCTTTGGTGAAGTCTTCATCATTTACATTACAGCCCAAACCCTCCTTGAAGGCTTTCCATCTCCATGGCTGTTCTAGTTCTGCCTTGTTCTGCAATCTTCCCTCTTTGGGTTGAGCTTGTTCTGCCTCAAAGTGAAAACCTCAAACCATTTTTTTCTGTACAGAGATTCAGTAACTGCCATTCTCAGGACTGGCTGAGGCAGCCTGGATGACCAATGCCAATTCCTAAAACTTGAATGTAAGGGTCTGATGGCTTAGTAATTCACTAGTAGATGCTAGCGTAGAAATTTAGTTGCCTATCTTAGCAGCTGGTGCAATTTGAAATGCTTTAGGATATCTGAGACGTATGTATGGGGCTGTTGGACAGGTCTAAGAGCCTTCAGGAGTCCTACATGCTTCTGCATCAGTGGCTGGAGATCAAAGCAAAGTATCTACATTTAAAAAACTGAACCCAACCTCCAGTTCACTAGCAGACTCCTCTTCTGGGGCTTTGTCCAGAACAAGGTCATTGAGTGGTGCAGCACTTTTCAGTGGTGTCCAACGGTAGGACAAGGGACAATGTGCTCAAACTGGAACACAGGAAGTTTCACCTAAGTGTGAGATAAAAATGCTTTATTTTGAGGGTGCCAGAGCCTGGAATAGGCTGCCCAGAGAGGCTGCAGAGTCTCCTTCTCTGGAAAGATTCCATGCCCACCTGGATGTGATCCTGGGCAACCTGCCCTAGGTGACCCTGCTTTAGCAGGAGGGTTGGATGAGGTGATCTCCAGAGGTCCCTTCGAAGCCCTACCATGCTGTGATTCTGTGAGTTACAATTAAATAATTTCCTTGAGCTCTTTTCTATCTTATTGTTGAATGTGAAAGCTACATTGATAATGGGGTGCTAAACATGGTTATGGCCACCTGGGTCCAGGTGCTGTTCTGCCACTGTGCACACTCCTCAGTTGTTAGTGTGGTTGCAGGTGTGATTTTGCCCTTGTCTCACTATCTCCAAAGCAATGCCCCTGAGACATCTAAGGGTGACAAGGTGAAGGACATCTACCAAGAGGCAGTTTCAGTATGACCAGACCATTGGGAGTAGGAGAGACTGGTTGTTTGGATGTGAGCCCAGCTGCTCTGCCTGGCCTGTGGACCGCATAATGAATAATGAATGATTCAGCACACTTTATTTTCCAGTATGAATGAAGCCATTCCACATCAAGAATCACTTCTATGAATGAGGAGGACTTACACTGTAACCTTTGATCATGGTGAAATCACAGAATTCTCTTCTCCGCACTTGTTTTAAGTCATGCCCTTCACTTACATGGGTGGCATTTTGACTGTTGAGAAAACCGGTGGAAAGTTTAGTGAAACCAGTGCCTTAATCTTCTCTGGAGATTTTCAGGTGTTCCAGGCAATGAGAAGGTGTGGGACCTGGAGATACTTCTGGGTGACACTGTGAGGCAACAGGGAGGGACAGGGTGGTAGATCTGGGTTTTATCAGCCAAGTTAATTTCTGTAGAAACTAATTTCTGTAGAAGCTTTAATGATAATATGGAAGACAGAAGTTCAGCTCCTTCTGCAGTATTGCGCACAATGTCATCCAGGATGGATGCAGAAAAGTCATACTAGGATGATCAGAGAATATGGAAGTATTAAACAAGATAAGATTACAGAATCATAGAATCATAGAATGGTTTGGGTTGGAAAGGACCTCTAAAGATCATTTAGTCCAACCCCCCTGCAGTAAGCATGGACATCCTCAACTAGATCACGTTGCTCAGAGCCTCATCAAGTCTGAATGTCTCCAGGAATGGGGCCTCCACTACCTCCCTGGGCAACATTTTCCAGTGTTCCACTACCCTCATAGTAAACAACTTCTTCCTAACATCCAATGTAAACCTACCCTTCTCTAGATTAAAAACATCACCCCTTATCCTATTGCTACAAGCACTTGTAAGCAGTCCCTCTCCAACTTCCTTGTAGGCCCCCTTCAGATACTGGAATCCTGATGTAAGTTCTTCCTGGAGCCCTCTCTTCTCCGGGCTGAACAACCCCAGCTCCATCGGCCTGTCCGTATAGGAGAGATGTTCCAGGCTTCTGACAGTTTTTGTGGCCCTCCTTTGGACCTGCTCCATCAAGTCCATGTCTTTCCTGTGTTGAGGGCTCCAGAGCTGGACACAGTACTCCAGGTGAGGTCTTACCAGAGCAGAGTAGAGTGGCAGAATCACCTCCCTCAATCTGCTGGCCACACTATTATTAACATTATAACTTGTAATTTAGCAAAGAAGCTGAGAAAAAAAATAATAAAAATTTCAGGAACAGGAAAGGAGAAGATATGAGGGAGAGTGGAAAATAGTGTTTAAGTTAAAGAACAATGTTTGCACAAATCCAGGTAGGCATAAATTGGCCATTTTTACATTTAGGTTTGGAAATTATAATCATTAAACCAGCTATGTTCAGAAACAGCTGCCCAAACAGAATAGAGGGGGAAAAAAAGCTGGCAATTTACACGACAGTGCTCACAAAGTTCATGAAAGGATGCACATGAGCGTCCAGTGACAGGAAACTGAATTTGCTAGAACAGAAGGAGGTCTTTCAGAGCTGTGGCCCGATCAGTGAAAAGTGCTACTATTTTGTGAACTAATTTATCCTCATTTTTCCCCCTATTTTAAAAGAGCTGGGACTGCATTAAGCCATTATAGTGCATCCCATGCCTTGTCTTTATGAATTTATGGATTCATTTGGGAGAACCATTACTTGATTCATCAATATTCCATTTCCTGGACCTTACGGTACACTATTCTGTATTTCCCACTATTCACAGCTGTTTGTGTCATCTCACAAGTTACAAAGCCTGACGTACTCAAAGGACATGATGTACAGAAAAGAAGCAAGTTCAAGACTGGAGAGTGCTCTGATGGTAGTAGAAAACTAGGTTTCCTGGGATCACACGCTGACAGCCAGTCAAATGGCAAATGCCTGGTTGTCAACATCATCATAAAATACATTATTTGAAGCTACCCATGAAAAACTCGTACACTGACCATAGAACTTCCAGCATCTTAATGATTACGGTGAACAGAGAAAGCTGAACATATCTCTTTCTGTGCAGTAATCACAATGTAAGATAGCTGCTTCTCTTTGGTAATTATAATATGGTTTATATTTTTATATATATGTATATTTATTTCTTTTATTTCTACCATTCCCATGTGTCAGCTGATTTCATAAAAGTGAGTCTGATAAATGATGAGGTAGAGAGACCACTAAAATTTGGAGAGATACCTCAGATACATAAGTTCATTTAGGTCCTTGGTAACTGATATGTCAACTTGACAATAAACAAGAAGATGTTAATAAAAATGAGTGTGAAAATATTCTTGCAAATTATATATAGTAACCTAAACAGAAAGCATTTTTTTTTAAAGTTCAGATGTTTTGGTTGTCAGACAGACAACTATGTCCCAATTAGCCAACCAGTTCACCAACAAGTGATAAAATCTATTATTTATTTCCACCAGTGAATTTAGAGTGAATACAGATCATGAATGGGTAAAATACTGAAATATCACTGATATTGAATGCATAGAATAAAAAGGGCTTTATTGATGGAGTAAACTGCCAAATAGTCTGTGAATGGTTACAAAAGGGGATTTAGATCTTTTGAACAGATCCTCATTTCCACTTTCAGGCTCTGTTTTGCCAAAGGTAAGTACGTTAAGTACTGCATATTGGTGATCCATGGTGTTTTCTGCAGGACCAGAGATTCCCTGTCAGTAACCGTATTTATTTTGGATGATCAGTGTCTCTGAAAACGCTACGGGATATTGCAGCGTATCCCTGATGTGGAGAACTAGATTGAAAATGTGATTTGATTTTATTTTTATTTATTTTTTTAAAAACTACTGGGTTAATTATTGCTTTGATTATAGAGCTAGAATTACCATCTGTCACAAGCTCTGTGGGATGACCAAGCTTACTTTGGCTTAGTGTTTTCCAACATATAATGTTGATTATTCCCAAAATAATAAGATGTGGGACAGATACTATCATCCTGGGACAACTTGTCATGTGGTGATTTTACTCATATCATCATACAATACCGTAATGCAATTACATTTTCATGTGCCACTCTATGAGGCTGTGAACTGTGTGATATTACATTGTGCTTAGCTTAGAGTTGCGATACAGATAGGGAAAAATGGTGCATCTGAGTGACATATCTGTTTAATTAATGTTATTTCCATGTAATGAGGGTCTAGCAGTTAGCCAGTAGCTTTCCTGAAAGTTGAGAGCACTTGGGAAAATAGGATGTTACTGTCAGATTAAAATATCTTCATTTTGTTAAGGGTTCTTCTCAGATCTATCACAAACCAGCCCTCTTCTCCTTTGCATTGGAAAGCTGTAAGATCAAGTCTCCTTATGCTGGCTGCTCTTGCTGTATTACAAGGAAAAAAAGCGTAAACATAATCCATTTTGTTTAAGGCTTTGCAGATGAAAGTGAATATTTAACTATCATCCGAAACGAAAAATACTTCCAGGTGAGAAAACACAAATCTGTGGAAGCACCACTAAATAAATAGGCAGATGTATTATCCACTAGCTCGAGTCTTAATTGAGCTTGGGCTCTAATTCTGGGGTAATACATTGCTGGGATGAGGGCTGCAGCTAGCGGGAAAAGTTTCAAGCTCCTTGCTGTGTAAAGTTTGGGGAAAAAAAATAAATCATATTCTGGGCCAGAACTGAATTAAAGGATCATTTTACACACTGACACTTAATATAGTGGCACCACCAAAGTGTCTTGCAGGTGTTTTTCCCTAAAAAAATATGTAGAGGAAAACTGTAGGATGTGTCACTCTTACCCATTAGCAACTAAAAAGATACCTCCATGCCTTCACTTGCCTTTCCACCCTGTCACTTACTCCTTACTTCTTCAGGCTTTTTCTTTGTATGTTTTGATCTAGAAACAAAAAAGGATATTTCGACCCAAGATGTGCGCGTGGAACAACTTCAGAATTATTGGAATTTTTAAAAAATGTTTCATACTAAGCTAATCAACCATAAAGAAGAGGGCCAGGGTGTTACCTCCTTTTGCACTTTATTGAAGTGATATTGATGGAAATCCTTAGGACTATTTCTCATCACATAAAAAGGAGGAAAAATAAAAGAAGAGAAACTAATTGCCAGCAGCCTAGCTTTCATGGTGAGCTGTACTGACAAAATGTGATGTCTGTCTATAGGCAATGAATAAAGTGCATGTGATTTCAAACTCCAGCAGATGAGAATGTAAAATCTGTAGCAGGTTTCTTGTCACCACCTCTTCTGGCTGACCAGAAAAAAATTCTTTTGTTGTTGAGTTTTTTTTCCCTTTTTTTCACAATTTTGCCGTGGAACACTCTGTGCAAACAAGCTTCAAAACCTGAGGTACCGAGCTTTTCAATTAAATTCCCATCAAAGCCCCAAATAGAAAAATCAATATGGTTCACCTTGCATTTCTAAAGTTGCTCAAATACTGCCTGCAAAAGGGCATGCAGGCAATTTTTCTTTTCCCCCATTGTTTTGTTTATGATTTTAAAAGTCTGATATTTTAGGGTCTCACCCCTGAAGCTTGAAACAAACTTAACAGCTTGTTTTCCTCACCTTCATGCATTCAATAAGATTTCTTAGAAATTCTTGGTTATTACTTTGTGCTCGTGTGTTTCTGTAGCTGTTTTACCATCACGATACCAATAAAAGCAATTTTCTTCCTTGGGCAGCGGTGCTGAGGACCTGTCAAATGCACTTGAGCACGTGGATCTGTGCGTGCTCCAGAGGAGACCCGCCAGCCATGCCCGAGGCAACACTTGCAAGTCCCAATGCAGGGCAGAGCTCTTTTCGAGGGTGAACCTCAGAGGATGCTCCAGAGACGCTCGAAGAGATTTGCAATTTCAGACGAGGTGGCAGGATCGGGTCCCTGAAGCATTGTAAACTTTTTTTGCTGACCGTCTTTGTAAGCGGGTGCAAAAAGCGGTGGCGAATTGTTAGCGTAGCTGCGGCGTCAGCATCATTTTAATTAAATAGATATTGCTTTATTTAGCTGTATGGGTAGCGTCGGTTGTGTTATTTCTTTAAATGAAGGACTGGAATGCAAATGGGGTGCATTTAAGTGTAGAGAGCAAAAGATGGTATTATAGTAGGAGAAAACATCTAAATGAAACACAGAGAAAAGAGTTGAGTCTTGGCAATACAATCACTTTTGGCAAACTCAGTTGAAATGCGCATTCACCCATTATCTTAACTCCTCATGTGCAGACAAATCGCAGTCCCAGCTTCCTCGGAGCCCGCACACTGTTAGCAGAGTCACCGGGGGTGTTTGGGCAGCATTATTAAAAGAGCATTAGTATGCAGAAGGTGCTCCTCGTCCTGCTAAATCACTTTGCAAAGCGGGCCTACAGGCTCTCCCTCTCTTTGTTATGACAGCGTTACTCTGATGCAAGACTAATAAGACTTTAAAAGTAGAGAGCTAAATGAGGTAGATGGGAAGTGAAGACAAGGGTAGAGACTAAACTGGGCTGATGGAAAAGACTGGGTTGGTGGAAAAGGCAGAGAGAGATGAACGTAGACGAGGAGAGACTCCGGGGAGTTAGGCTACGTGAACAGGGCACAAGAAGCCTGAGCAGGAAGGGAATTGAAGCTTATTCTGAACCTGGGATGGCTGAAGTGTCAGCATTAAAAAGAAAAAAATTGAACCCCCCCCAATATTTGCAAAATGAGATGATACAGTGAAATGATGCATGTGAAAAAGGAGTGAGGAATAAGAAGGACCTTATACACAAAGTAAATAGAGAAATAAATGGTTGGAAAAATAGAGTATTTCTGCTAGAAGGAAAGAACATGCAAGTCATTTTTTTTTCCTACAGAGTTGTAGCTCAAGAATGCTTCTAACCAAACAGAACGCTGTATTCCTGGTCCTATATGGTATTTTTTTAACACTTGCCAAATGCTGTCTGCTAGCTTGTAACAGATGTAAAAGATTATTTCCCAAATCTGCAAGAATTGTCACTTTACACTTGCAAAGTGAAGATGTCTTGAGTGGAAATACAGGAAGAATGAATTATGCATGTAAAGTGCTGCATGCCTATTTTTAATGGTGCATGGGCATAGTTTGAAATACTGTTTGTTTCCTTGGCTTACGTTGAAGAAGGGGTGTGAGCAAGGAAAGAATGAGAAAGTGAACAGGGAAGTCCGCCTTAAAGCTATGAGATTTTTACAGAGACACCAGTCCAGCACTGCAGAGCAATACTGCTCTGTGAGGAACTAAAATTAGTACGAATGAAATGTTGGTAACTTCGTGGTACTTTTGTTACCATCACTAACAAAATGATATTACGGCTTCAGGGCAAGTCAGTCATTTAGGCTTCCCAAAATCAGTTCAATGGTTTCTTTATTAATTAGCTATACAGAAGCAAACCAGAAGCAGTCATGAGCAGAGCAGCATTTTCCCTTGCAGCATGGAAGAGAAGTACACTTTCCTTCCCATTGTTTTGAAAGTCACAATTTCGAACATCAGGTGGAAAAAGCCAACGACTTTCCCACTGCTCTGGCTTGTCGCAGGTGATAGATGAGCTGTGCTCCCCCGTCAAAGACCTCGCACATCCCTTGTCTCTATCCAGTTGCAAAGGATGGGAAGAGTGAACAGCTTGCACATCAGAAAGTTTGTATTGGAGGGGAGATTAATGAGATGAAGATGTACTTGCTAGAGCCATTTGGATCCTTAGAGGAGTCTGAATGAAATAATTCCAAACAGAGAGCGTGTTCAGGTTATAGCTTCAGTATATTGTAATACAGGACTGATTAGTAAAGTCACAATTAATATTTCATTCTAGGCTGGATTTTGACTCCCTAAACAAATTTATTTCCAACATTTCTATTATACATTGTAGACAGTGTAGGGCAGGTCAGAAAACAAATTCTGTTTCTTAGAAGACATCAAGGTTTATGTGCTTGCCTTTGTTTCACACTACAAGTTTTAAAATTATTTGATTTGTGTGTGTGGAAGGGCAGAGATACGCTGAGAGAGGAAGGATTTGTGCATAACACCCAGTCTCCGATGGCTGTGAGATTGCTGCCCAGCACTAATTCCCTGGTGGCCCTGGTGAAGTGGGATCTCCTGCCACATTGTGCTGACACGGCCTTATCACCTACCTGATGAGAAGTGATCCTTACCTTGAGAAGTTTTCACAGCAAACAGCAAATATGTTGGTTGTGGTCTAGTGAACATAGATGCTTTAGTGTGCAGCTGTAGAAGAGAAGAAAGTTGACCAAGGCAGCACAAAGAGCAGAAAACAAGGCTTGATTAGGGATTTTTTCCCAGCACCTAGTGATAAAGGGGACCTTGATGGGTGTTTCTCTTGACTAATCTTTCCATGGTTTAGGAGACCACACTGGCCTCTCAGCATCCTTTGGTTTTCCTCTCTTTTTTATTAGCTTAACCATTAAGAACATCCTGCTTGCCACTGATCTTTGTATGTGGTGGTGGTGTGTTTGCTATTTAATAACTAATAACTTTATCACAACTGTATAATGGACATTAATTTGTAGTCAGAGAGGTAAATAGACCATCAAGCAGACAGTCCACATTCTCTGTGGCAATAGTGCTACGGAGCTGGCATTGCATACAGGATGTGTTTGTCTTCTACTTCTGTAAGAAATAAGTCATTACACAGTAATACTCCCTCCTGGCACTGCCTCTTTCTTTCGGAGGGAATGGGAAATGTGTTCGACCTCCAGTAGATTGGTTTGGCATGTGCCTACCACTGGCATGGCGCTGGCAGCTGCAAGACCCAGATGCCAGGCTCTGAATAGTTTATCCATGGCATCTGGGAGTCAGTTCTTATGTGACCTGCCTTGGCCAGCTTGCTTCTTGAAGAATGTGGTGTAAAGAGTTCGGTACGTTACATTCTTCTCATTTTTTTTAAATCTGATTTATTCTTCGAGGTCTTGAAACTACGAGTAGAAAACGCATTAGTATAGTGGTAGAGTAACAGCAAAAACTGTACGCAGTGAGCAAACCACCCAGCTATATTAAAAATTTACATCAACATGCAATGCCTTTAAGAAGTTTTCAATAGCTATATGGTTTCAATAAGAATTACATCATATGATCTTGTAGTGTATATCGCACTCAAGGACAGAGAGCGGTAAGGAAGTCACATTCCAGGCTAAAATTAGGTTAAAAATTTTGACAGTGTTTTGAGTGAAAGGTGAAGTCAAGATTCCTTTGAATTCTGGGAATGTGGCTCCTGCCATGTGTTTGCAGTTGTGACTTTGTGCCCATTGACTCTAAAGGAAGCAATTAATCTGTTTTTGGGTAATAGTCTGGTGGATCTGCTTTTCATCTTTTAACAAACATCTCTTGGTTCTTTGGGGAAAAAAAATAATCTTGCATATACTATGGCAGTGTAATGCTGGTTTTTGTATGTGTTTTATATCCTCATGTGGCTGCATCTTGTGCACTACACGTGAAAATCACAGTGACCCCATGCAGACTGATCATTAGCCGGTATAAATAATTGCAGCTTTGGCAGTTACCAGGCATTCGCTTTGTTTTATGCTCACTGAGAGTATGACCCGTATCCTTTCAAACCTGCTGTGGTAACAAACTCGGAGCCCAATCTTGCTTTCAGCAAACTCAGGAGACTTTTTGCAAATGGCTTTTAATGGTGCTTGAGAAGGCCCCAGATCTTGCAGCTTTCTTTATTTGCTGCTTGCAGTTTTAAGGCTTGGGAATATGTTAACTTAGCTCTGCTGAGAAGGGGGAAAGGCAGCAGCACTGTTCTTCATCTGTGGAAGTACATTTGTTGAGTAGGCTGTGTTCTTTTAATGCTTTCCTCAAATGCCATTTTGTAACAGTAAAATGCTCACTAAAAATACTAAAATATTTTTAGTTGTCGAGTACAAATCAGATTGAGCTGCACATTTCCCTCGTGAGTAAAAGTGATGAGTTTGTGTTCATTAACTCGGGGCCATCTGGTGCAGACATGCTACAGTCTGTGAATCAAACATGCATCAAACTCCAGGGATCAGAATAACTGCCAGACCCAGTGTTTGGGGGGCTTGGGGAGTGGAGGGAGGAGGATGAGAGTAGTTGACTATATATTTCGCTCTTTTAAAAAATTAACTCTGCTCTATGACCTATTTCAGGATTTAATGTTATGCTATTGTAAAACCGTGTTCCAGGCTCATCAGTGACCATTCGAGTAACCTTCAGGGGCTTGCCTGCCACTGAAGTAATTGTACCTGTCATTCTGCCTATTTTGTGCACAAAATGACTAAATACTACCGTGTGTCTCTGAATTTTTAAATAATGCATCTTGAGGGTGCAGCTTACACAGATGCATATAAGAAATAAATCTAAACAGCTGTTCTCAGTTTTTCTGGGCTCCCACTGATGCAAGTCCAGGGGTGTTTTTGCTTACGTTGGCATAACAAGATCAGATTTTGTAGCATTTCACAGAAAACTTCGAAAAAAGAAGGAGTTGTAATTAACAGGCCCTCGTTCCACCATAAAGGTTTTTTCCAACTTAAATGATTCTGTGATTCTATGAAATATGCTCTGATTACCAACCTGGCAGCCTTTGTACGTTTCTCACCCAAATGTCTCCAGACTTTCTTCTTCCTGCCTCTCCTCTATATGATTTTTCTGGGCCTTACCTTCATCTCGTCCAAGCTCACGTCTGTCACAGGTTGCAGTGATAGCTGGGTGATCCCGCAGGGTAGGGAGGCACAGGTTTGAAGCCTGTGCATGTTTTGAGATGATCCAAAGTCACTTTACTTGCAAACCTGCATAACCTTCAGAGTTCATTACATGACTCCAGCTCCTCCTATCCACATTGCATCATGTTTTCGTCATTTTTTGTCTATTCACCCTCATATAAGCTTGAGAATGACATGGCCTGGGGCTGTGGGAAGCATGGCAACACTTCCTTTACAGTCTGGGGACATGATTCCTGATAGAAAACATTTTTTTCATTTCTGAAGAAAGATGCGTGACTTGGTTTTCCTTTTACTCCTTCCCACCAGGACCTGCAAAGCCTGAAGGGGTGAATTTCTTTCCCATAAATGATGAGTGAGAGGTAGACACAGACCAGACAGGTGTGACTGGGCTGAACACAACTGGTGTGAATGGTGTTACTGGCGTAGGATGATGACAGAGCAGTGATCATATATGGCTGTTGCAACTGCAGTCTGTGGGAAGTCCAAGGACGCGTAAACTCAGCAAAGCTGGAGTGTGAAACAGCAGCGGAAAAAGAGCTGCTGTTAAACAGTAGTAAGAACCTTCTTGCCTAAGAGAAAGGGAAGGATTGAATTTTGCGTACTTAGGGGCAGCTCCGTAGCGATGAAAAAGAAAAAAATGTCAGGCCAATTTTCTGACTCTGAGGCCAAGTTGTCACATTCATATAGTTCCTCAAATAAAAACAAACTAGGGTGGTTGTGTCCATATTGTCTTCTGAGGAAAGCCCCAGGACCATTGTGTCCCCTGGGGCAGGCAGTGCTGGGGCAGACACCAGGAACTACAAGGTGCCCTGGTCCGCCCAGCTGCACCAGTATGTGGGACCATGTTCTGACCTGGTGTAGTGAGCTCATATAAGCATAACCTTTGAGGTCAGGGGGTACTTTACACAATCAAAATGGATATGCATATGAACTTTGCGTTTTCTTTCCAGCCTCAATCCCTATAGTAACATATTACATTATTTTTATTCAAGATTGTCTTGTTTTGAGTAGGCCATCTGTGTCACTGTAAACATCTGCTTATTCCTAACTTCAATAAGTATTTCTTTTGCCAACATCAGGACAGTTAAAATCTCCAAGAGGGAGTTGAAATTATTGTGAGCTTGCTGAAAGAGTCATAGAGAGAGAGAGAAATAAAATAGATGGTGCTGCAGCTGTTGTCCGTGTTGCTTGAATTGAATCTTGCAGGGTTTTGCCCAGGACAGAAGTCACTTCCCTGAGTATCTCCTAGATGCTTGATGCTTGCGTTTGGGCAACTGAATTGAACCCCCAGGGCAACTGGATTGAACCCCCAGAGCCTTTAGAGCAATTCTGCTGACCAAAGGTAGATGTTTACTTTAGGAGGAACTGAATTGCTCTCTGGGCTCCACTAGGCTTGATTAAGTTACCCACACATATGTCAAGTGCAGTTAAAGATGATCTTGGATATCTGAGGTGCCCGTGTGAAGCTGGCAGACACAACTTAGTACTCATAGGAGATTTGAGCCATGGAAGTGGCAGCCAGGGGCTGGCCAACAGTCCCTGTGACATCTGAAATAATCATAGAATCACAGAATGGTTTGGGTTGGAAGGGACCTTTAAAGGTCATCTAGTGCAACCCCCCTGCACTGTGCATCTTCAACTAGAACAGGTTGCTCAGAGCCCTGGCCAACCACAACTGGAATGTTGCCAGGGATGCGGCTCCTACCACCTCTCTGGGCAACCTGGGCCAGGGTCTCACCACCCTCAGTGTAAAAAATGTCTTCTTTCTGTCTTGTCTAAATCTCCCACTTTTAGATTAAAACCATCACCCTTGTCCTGTCCCAACAGGCCCTGCTCAAAACTCTGTCCCCATCTTTCTGACAGGCCCCTTGAAGTACTGAAAGGCCACCAGAAGGTCTCCCTGGAGCCTTCTCTTCTCCAGGCTGAACAAGCCGAACTCTCTCAACCTGGCCTCCCAGCAGAGGGGTTCCAGCCTTCTCATCATTGTTGTGGCCTCCTCTGGCCCCTCTCCAACAGTTTCATGCCTATGGATGCCTATGTTTAGCCAACTATATCCTGCACCAAGACTTTATTGTCTTTATAAAGGGAGTATAGAAACCTTCTTGTAAATACCCACATCAAAATTTCTGGAGGAGAATCCCGTTTTGTCTATTTTGGTAGATGTCCTCAGGTCTAAGTTTGGTTTGCCTTTTCTGTAGTGTAGCCCACTGACTTGAAGTTTAAAAGTTGTGTCCATCCTTGCAAAAGACAGAGTGCTATGTCTCGTTAAACCAGGTGCAGTCCCTGCTTGGGGACTGGAAGCCAGTTTTCCCTCTGGGTTGTGGCAGTTGCTGTGGGCCACTACTGTGGTGTGTCTGAAAATGAGACAGGACACAGCTGACAACCAGGATGAAATCCATACAGGGATAGGAGAAAAGTTGTGTCCATAGTCTGTCATTGACTTAAAAAAAATCATAAAATCTATTATTAATATACGAATGAGAGCAGGAGTAAGTAATCACTTGTGAGCAAAGATCATGTTTCCATGACAATACCCCCATCACTGGATAATCCAGATACCATAAACTTTTCTGTCCTGCTGGGATATTTTTTGGCGTATTTGGAAAGAAAAATTCTGAAACTCAAACAGAAGTACAGCTTTGAAAAAGCTGAGGGTTTTTTTTTAAAGGTTCTCACTCTTTTCATCGCTCTTTTAAATGACTCGTCGCATTAAAGGGACCCAGTCAAAGACATAACACTGCTCCACAGCCCCCTTGTTTCTTTTCTCTGTTCTCATCAGAATGACCGTCCCTGCTCTGTCTCTTAATTTCCTGCCTGGATTCAGTCGCTCTGCTCTCCCATTAAGGGCAGTTTTGTGAATGACATCTTTGAAAGCTCATCATTGCTTTTGTTTGCCTGCGAGGGAAGTGATTGCTTACTCATCCCCTTTGGGAAATCGAGTTTACCTTCCAAGGAAGCCTCTTTTTTCAGTACTTTGTACTGGAGTCCTTGCAACATTCTCTGTACGCTTGTTGGCTCTTCCTTTGTGCCATATCCAGGAAGAGAAATAAACTTTCGGGCTCATTTATGCAAGAAAGCGGGTGACTTTGGGGCTCTAATAGCTCATTTTTCAAATAACTTGTTCCATAGGACAAGGTGATTCTCATCTTCTATTAAAGGATGTTTCAGAGTTGCACCAATTTCTTTCTCTACAGGATTGCCTTTCTCCCTTCAGTCTCATGATGTTTCAGTTTGACTCTTTGGATATTGGATGCTAATAAAATTCATGATTCTGATTCTTTTTGAATTACCTGTCTCTTACTTAAGCTCCTTTTATACTCGCTTTATGGCTTCTTTGCACAGTGAGTGCAGCAAATTAACAGCAAGCCTTAGCAAAAGATGAAATCAGGTGCATCATTTTTGTTGAAGGAGAACTAAAGGTTCATTACAACACTTGACTTGGCATTGCCCTGAGAAGATGTCTCAAGCTTTCCAAGCCTTTGACGTGAGCAGCAGAGCACACTGAATCCTGATCTAGCACAGCTCCCAGCGTCCAAGCACATTGTGGCTCATTCACCAGAACCACTAGTTTTTGCGATTTGCTCTCCACGCTTCCTGTCATTGCGATCCACGAGGTAGTTATTTGCCGTTTCATGGAAATTATGTGGTTAGATGCAATTCTCAGTCAGATAGAAGTGCCTCAGCAGAGCGATTTTCAATTTGTTTTTGGTTAGGCTTACTGAGAGAGGCTCACTTTTACTTTCTGAAGGAGACTTTATAACTCCTAATCTCTAGGAGATCTCGGGGGGCTGTAGCAGATCAAATACAGTTATTTTCATAGATCTATACTTGCCTTTTTTCTGTTCCTATTTCAGAAATTGCATTTTGTGTCAGAGAATAAAAAGAAGGGATTTTATTCATTACTTTCCTCTTCTCTTTTCTTGGCTCTCGTTTAGCTACGTGCGTACTTTTCAGACTAGTCTTTTCTCCAGCCCCTCGGTGATTTAATAGGCTCAGTCCCAATAAACTCAGCGAAGTTCAGGCTTCTCAGTCTCTCTGGGGATTTCATATATGCTGCTCCAAAAGCTAACAGGGACAATGACTGTCACACACCATGCCAATGCACTGCGTCTAGAGCAATGCCAACGTACTGTGTCATGAAGCTGTGGCACAATATTAAGTGACAGGGTAGAGCCAGCCTGTCTCCCTTGATAAAGATGACGGTGATACAGCTCTGCACTCGCACTGGGGGTATGTGGGAACAGTATTAATTTAAATGCTTTAATTCCATCTGGATCTATTTGGCTCTTTTCTGTGACTCTAGAAGAAGTCTTTTTTGAGGCAGTGTATCTGAAGAATTCTGTTTAATACGGGTAAATAATCCATTGCTATGTGTTGGTCAGAAAAAAGAAGGATGAAGAAGTCCTAATTAATTAGATCTCTTCCTAATTGTCTGTGGCAAAGAGATTTCTAAGCGTGCCAAGTGCAAGAAGTGGCCGAATCGCTGGCTGTGCCTAAATAAGATAGAGGCTGTTTCTGGAACAGTTGTACTGACTTTGTCTGAATTTGCTTTGAGGAGATGGCAGCAGAATGTCAGGTAGATTAATCTTGGCTTTAGTACATCCTGTCCCGGAGTGTCATCCCTTTGCCTCCCATCCACTTCACCTAGGAGTATGACTGCAGCATTTTTAGCCTTGGATTTTGAACAGTTCTGATGAGCCTCACATGAACCAAATAGAATTTGACTGACACCTCTGGAGCAAGCAATGTTTCAGTGAGTGAGCAGAATTGAATTGTTGACCGTGTATCATTAAAGAGAGAGGGATTTTTAGTCTTAGCCATTACTTTTCCTCGGTTTGGTTCACAAAGACTTTGAAACAGCCTGTTTGGACTATATGCAGTGTGCAGCTTTAAAACATTCCTAAGCAATAAAATGTGATGTTGACCATTTCTATTGTCTATTTTCTTGATCTTGGTGCATTTGGATCACTTCACTAGCCTAAATCTGCTCTCTTGATGGGGAACAGTCCAAATCGAGCCTGCTTGGCAGGAGTCTATTCTCAGCTGCTTGTTCTCTGGGTGAAGAAATCTGAGTGCTGTGATGGTGTGTCACTGAGAAAAAGTTCTGAGCCTTTGGCCCTCTCAGTTTCTGCGTTGTAGAAATCACCACAGGAAACATTTGAGATATGCCCAGACATTTGAGATAATAATTCACTATCCAGTTTGCTGGATGTGAGCAATCCAGGAAAGCTGTGGATGCTCCATCACTGGATGCATTCAAGGCCAGCTTGATTGGGGCTTTAAGCAACCTGGTCTAGTGGGAGGTGCCCCTGCCCATGGCAGGGGGGGTGGAACTTGATGATCTTTAAGGTTTCTTCCAACCCAAAACATTCTAGGATTCTATGATTTAGCTCAGCCACTAGCCCATTTGTCTCAAACAGGTCCTGGAAACACGTTGGAGAGGTAGGGAGGGTCCCTCTGAGTCCAGCATTATTCCCAACTCCTTCACGGAGCCTTTAGGTTTGCAGTGATAAATTATTTTTCCCCAGTATCACAAAGAAAAGGTACAAGTTTTCTCCTGCAGCAGCATAAATGTAAAGAGTGTAAGAGAACACTGGCTGCATACAGGTTGCAATGAGATTATATCAAATATGTTGTCAAAGTTCTAATAATTAATTGTTTCTTAAACTGTGCAGTCTATTTTTTGATCTTTCATCTGCATTTCTAAAGCAGTATATCACTTATTTTTCTTCATTCTTTTTTTTCTCCTTGTGAACCATATTTCTATACTTCAGACTTGATTTAGTAACCATAGCAATGAAATAAATGCATTGTCTTCATTTACAATGGTGTCTAAATAGGTTCTCATCTCTCTGTAAGTCCTTTAACAAGGGATAGTTCTGTGCCACAGTAATGAGAAGGCTGTGGGCTATGTTACTGAAAGAATTTTCACTTTGATTTTGTGACATCAAGTCTAAAAGTCTCTGAAAATGCATTTGTACCTGCTTTATTTCTCAAGAGTATACAGAGAAATATAGAACTGGACCTTTCCGGGGGGATTTTTTGTGTAGAGAGAGAACATGGTTAGCATTATATCTTTCCAGATACAAGTAGATGCATTAATACCTTTTATTTTCTTACGCTACCCTCATTTTATCAAAAGCCCAGAAGATTCTACAGACAAAGAAAATAATAAAAAAAGAAGAATGCATACTGACTTTTTCTCTAAAAACGTACCTGTCTTGTGCTTCGGCAGTCCTTACAGGAAAAAATGTAAACTGGATTCATTTCTTAAGGTTAAAAAGAAAAGATGTAAAAGAAAAAAGAAAAAGAAAAAAAAAAGAAGAAAACTCTTGTTTTGTTTTCTTAACAGATTATTTTGACAAGTCAGTGGCAGATACATGAGTCCCTTTAGCTTATTCACCTTTTATATATTAATTCTGTTTATCATAGTCTCATACAAACATAATTCAGTTTTCTGGAAAACAGACATAGATTTTTATACATTATTGCCATGCTCGTGCGATACCCTTACAGCACTTGCAGGAGCTGAACATCACATCTGAGCAGAAGTTTTCAACTGTTTCATTTGGTTAGGATTGTACGGCACAATCCAAGAATGCTGTGTTGGATTTACGCTGCAGTTACAGCATTTCCTTTGCGTATCCCATTCTTTCCATACCTCTGCCACAAGCAAGAAATGCTGAATTAGTGTCAACACTGAATCCTACTCAGATAAATGCAAACTGCATGTTGCTACATGCAGCAGGAGCATCTCTTGGATCGAGTAGTGTTACAGCTACTGAGATGTAAATTTAAATCTTTCAGCTTCAGGCATATTCTTTAAAAGAAAAGCCTTATTATCCCTTTCACATATGGAGCCTAGATTTCTAGGAAAAAAGAGACTGGAAAGGATTTGAACCACCAGCACATTAGAGACCTAAATTAGACTTCCCTGAAAATATTGCACAGAAATATTTCTTGACCAAAATGTGGTTTTAACTGAAGGAAATTTTCTCACAAAGATGATTTTTTTATCTTGGGATACTGAAGCATCTAAACCCAATCCATCTCAGGCTGTTGATTGTGTATATATATGTTGACATATGTATGTGTCTATGTGCTATATAAACAGCCATTATCTGTTGTTTTTTTGTTGTTGTGGTGTAGGGTTTTTTTCATAAAAGTGTAGAAAAATCCTTGAGGTAAGAACAGATTAAAATGCAACGCTTCTATTTTATTTGATTTGGGGTGTTTTTCGTGTGTGTGAAAGAAAAGAATTTTCCTGGTAGCTCTACTTTTAACTGGAAGTCTTAGCTTCTGGCCATTGCCTATGTGTTATAAATGCCCAATTGCAAAAGCCAGCCGCTGACTCCGGACTTTTAAACTCTGTGTATCTCTAATAGGCTAAATCAAGAAAAAATCTCTTGCAAGTGCATAGCATGGCTAGCAGCAGGACAGGTAATTTATACATTCCCTGGGGTTTGCAGGGAGCCTGAAAATTGAAATTGAAGCTTAGCCCTATGTCCTAGTAATGTCACTTCAGTATCACATGCCCATATGTTACTTAAACAGTTCTCACCTGTGTGACTACTGGGCTTGGAGCCTTTGCTGCTTGAACTAAGGCTATGCCCTGGCTGGGGGCTGCAGCACAGTTGTGCTCTACGTTTTGGGTACAGAAGAGGAGGCTTGCGACACGTGGGGTTGTGCTTCAAAGGAGGTAGGTACGTGCTGTCTTTGGCTCAGCAGGAAAATCCTTTTATCTTAGCAAAATCTCCTGAAATGCTCTTTATTTTTACTTCTTGCAGTACTGGTTTAGATGAATGGTGCAGGTAGGTCCTGCTTTTGCAGGGTAATGAGTATGGGGGGGATAATTTTTCAGGAGGAAGTGTTAAAGGCAGAGGCTGCTCCTCAAACCTGCAGTAAAATAGGAGTGAATCCTTGAGGTGAGCAGACCCCTGAACCCTAAATAATGACAATAGAAATATTAGAAATAACAATATTTTAGTGATGATCAGATCTATCTGTTATGTGTATCTCAAAGCAATAATGAATAGAGAGGTCATAGGAAAACAAGGTATTCCTCCTGTCTCACCAGAAAATTTATGGTCTCTTTTCGCATATAAAATTGTTGTCTTAATCCTTCTTATGTAATCCTTTCCCCTGCCTTCTTTCTTCATCCTCTTCCTCACTTCTTTGTCCCTTAGGAAACAACTTTGCCAACTACAAATGTCACAGGGTGTCATCCGGTCATGTCAGTTGAACTCTTCAAAGCCCAGAAGCTGTGCTTTGTTTTCATAACTGGGGGAAAAAAAATCCGATGCCTTGTGTTCTCAGCCTCTTTCTACTTTTGAATCTTAAAAACAACAACAAAAAGGAGTGTTGTCTTCCATTTATGCTAAGAACACTATGAAATAGTGCTTAGAATAGTAGAGCTGCCCCTCTCTGATGTGTGTTCCTGTCCTGTGGTGCTCAATTGCTAATAGCATTAGAGATCTGGAAAGGAAGAAACCACATCGGTATTATGTTAGAGGTGACAGTATGATCCTCGGTTCTGACAAACCAGTTTAATTTAGATATTTTAAGACAGTTTTGAAGCTCTGCAAGATTCGAGAAGATAAGGAAATACTCTTGTTCTTATAAAACATTTTCTTTCTCATCTCATGTAAAAGACCTAAAAAAGGGAGATGTTTATGACAAAACTCAGCGTTTTTGTCTGAGAACTCAGCATTCAGATTTCCCATATTTCTGAGGTTACTACGAATTATTGCATCAATAAACCAATAAAAAACCACAATGACTGTAGAATTGTAAGGGATATCTTATGTCTTCAAAGTTCAGTCTTCTGTTATTGCAGACAACGTAATATCATCTGATCCTTTTTCTATAGATGATCAGACATTGTTTGTGCATATTTTCCCCAATTTCTCTTCCATCTTTAAGTCTCTTGACAAACAGCTTTGTAATCTTAGGTTTTCTAAGAGCAGAGCAAATCAGATCTTCGCTTCCAAAGTATCAGATTATGGAAATAAATTGTGGGGATAAATTTACTTTTCCATCATTTGGAGCTTCAGAACAGTGCAGGACTGCTAGAGTAAAGATACCAATGGTGAAGAAATTTTGTTTGTATGGATTTTAAAGCCCAAAGTTCTCATTTTTTGAGCTCCTCATGGAGTCCTTTCACAGCATGTATTTCCCACAGAGTAGTCCAACACACTGTCACAGGTCTGCTGCAGTGGTTCTCAGCAAACTTGAAGAGGAAACTTCACACGGACTTTGCAGTGAAGATTCAGGAGACTCATATCCTCAGAGAAAATTCCTGCAGTTACAAGACTAATTGAAGTATTTCTGGGTGGCACGTGAGAATGCTGAACCAGGAATGACTGACACAATTTGATGGTTGGACTTGATGATCTTGAAAGTCTTCTTCAACCTGAAGAATTCTATTATTCTATTTACCAAAACAAGCGGATATAGTCAGATTTTTGCAGCTACTGCATGTAGGAAGGTATCGGCATGAGTGTGCTACCAGATAGGATTTCACCTAACAGAACACAGCAAAACAGACACTATTTCTTTTCTCTACATTTCCTTCACATCTTCTTCTATCCAGGCTTCTTCAACATCCTTGACCCGAATTTTGTTATCTCAAACTTTGATATGTGCTCCTTGTCAGAGTACATCTGGTTTTCTTTAGGTGCAGGGTCTTGATTTTTTGGGGTTTTTTTACCACTTTGCAGATTTATAAAATCTATTATGCATCAGATTTGAAACGTTTACCTTCCAAACTGGCATGCTAGGAAAGTATATCTATGGCGAGAAGCAGCTTCTGTGTTTAAGTGTCTGCAGGTAGGGACTACCTGTGCCCTAGTTAGTAGAGCCCATGCAATGCAGAGAGCTATGCGGGTGACCAGATGTTTGTTCAGGGAGAGCTGAATTCTTCCTGTCCCCCATTGGTTAGGTCCCCATTAACTTTGTAGGGAGGTTAGACACCTAACACAGGTACACCCTGTATGTAGACATCTAAACATACATGTCTAAATCTCAAACTGAATTCCTCCCTTAGGACCAAATGATCTGCCCTAGAATAAATGATCTAGTGTCATTAGAGATGCTCTGACGCATTCATCCTGGCATGAAGCGGCCTGTCCAGATAGATGCAGGTCAACTGTAGGTTATGTATCTCACCTGCCAGCCCTCTGTAGCTGGTTAGAATGCTCTAGGGCATCACATGTAGCATTGGGTGTCAGTGTGCGGTAACCGAATTCAGACCATGTAGATACCTAAATATAGGTGTCTGGGCCTGATGCTGGGTGTCAGTCCTGGTTTTCTAGAAAGATGTCCTCTGCTCTGTCATGCAAGGGTGTAAGGGAATTCAGTCTAGGAATGCAGAGCATATGTCAGTGCAGTAGTTGACAATGTTTCTGACACTCCCTGGTTTCCTCGGGACATTTAAGGAATTCACTTCAGAGGCAGTTTCTTTTCATGAGCATAGTTTGATCATAATCATCTTTATACATGTAACAGTAAGTTTTTCATTTGCCTCATTAACTGTTGCTTTAAAATTTAGATGGTCAAATATTGATGAAGTACCAAGCTCAGGAACAGACCATATCCTTATTCACCAAATTCAACAGTGTTCAGCTTTTTTTTTTCATCCTACAATTTTTCATCCATTTCCCTGTATGCAAAGATCAATTGCTTTTCGTTTTGCGAGGGGAAAATTTGTAATAGCTGAAAACAGATGTCCCAAATTACCCCACACTAGTGTTCTGGAATCATAGAATAGTTTGGGTTGGAAGAGACCTTTAAAAGTCATCTAGTCCCACCCCCCTGCAGGGACCAGGGACATCCTCAACTAGATCAGGTTGCTCAGAGCCCCATCAAGCCTGCCCTTGAATGTCTCCAGGGATGGGGCCTCCACCACCTCCCTGTGCAACCTGCTTCAGTGTTCGACCACCCTCATAGTAAGGAAATTCGTCCTAAGAAGAGTTGTTTCTTCTCTATACTCTGTCCTCTCTCTGTCCTCTGTTGATGTCTTGGATGCTATAGGGACATCTGAAATAGCATTAGATGACTGTCTTCAGGCAACAGAATTGTACCCTGGGCAAACTCTCTGCCTGCCAGTGGAAGTTTTTCCTCTGAGGCATCTGGGAACAAAATCGGTTTTAGTATCTATGTCTATGGTTCCAGTTGCGGTCCATGGAGAAGTTACCTGTAACTGTTTTAAAGCGGGAACTTGTGCTCCTGGATTTCATTGTTTCAGCTATTGAATTCTATCAGAAATTAAAAAGAAGCCAAATATTTCCTTAAAAGAATGTTTATTAACATCTGTTTAGTATTAGAAGCTCACAAATATGGAAGACAATGGTCTGTTTGAGGTCTAATGAAAGAAGATGGTCAGCAAAGAAGTATAGGTTAAAAAAATGGACCTTATGGTTGATACACTGGGAAACAGCTGCTCTTTGTATTATCTGGCCTTTAACTGACCAAATATATATGTTGGTTGATATACTTTATTGAGAACTCATGTATGACAGCTGGTCAGGGCTGCAAGCGTCAGGCATGTCTCAGTCATTCTGGGAATCCTTTTCTTGCTGCCTTGAGAATGCCACTGTTCTAGAGATTTAAAGATGACGCTGGCCTGTGATGTATTTTTCTTGAAGTAAATTTCAGTTGTGGGATTTGTTCATTGCTAATGAAGAAAATTATATGACAGGTTTGTGATTTCATTAGCTAAGATTATCTCAGAAGATGTGATCCTGGTAGATGGACTTACAAAAACTCAGTTGTGAGTGAAATGTCTGTATGGGGAGTATATTTGTTATTATTAAAGAAGCAAAAAACCCCAATCAGTCGTGCACTCCTTGTGCACTTTCACTGAGGCTGAATAAATGAAGGGTTTAGGATTTAATACCCAGTGGTAAATGAAAATGAAGTAATGGGGTAAAGCAAATCAAGTCTTTCATTCCGAGTCAGTAGTACTTTCTGCGATTAGGATAATGATGTAGAACATCATTGCATTCCAAGATCAGTTTTGTAGGTTATACCTGTCAAAAGGTTTGTCTCAGGCGTGTTTCCATTTGCATCAATTGGTTCAAAGTGATAAAAATCCCCAAAGATTACAAAAGCAAAACAGCTTTCATATTTCTGGAGGTAGGCAACAGGAGGGTCAGGCCACTCGTACAGTGGTTCTTGCAGAACTCCTTTTTTACTTCAGCAGATGTTTATTTTGAAGTTCAAGATTATTGGTGTAACCCAGCCATTAAAAATGACTAATGGCTGTTAAATCAACCTTTTTTCAGGTATTATGAAAGTCTCCTAAGCAACATAACCCACCTTATGCATTCAGAAATCCATAGTTTTATGTATGTCATAATATTCGTATCAGTAAGATCTTGAGGAAATCCATGGGCTGCCGTAGCTCTTAGACCACACAATTATTTTCATGTAATAAGAATTTGTGTTTCCTGGACATGCAGATTTTGAAGCCAGTGTCTTGAAAACCAGAGACATGCTCTCCAGTCCTGAAATTACTGCTCTAGATCCTTCTTATACCATCCCCAATTTTTCAACATCCTTTAAAAATGTGGTTAGCAGGAGTGGATTTAATATTCCAGCATTAGCCTCGATGCTGCTGTAAATGAAAATCAAGTCACTCGCTACTCATACTCGTCCTCTGCTGTGCACATGTCTATGGATTGCATTAGAGCTTTTCATCACGGCATCCTAATGGGAGCTAGTGCTAAGCTGTTTGGCTACTGTGACCCCTAAATTACTTTCAGATGCTATTTTCCATTATGTAATCCTTTGTTCTCGCTGTCCCTGCTTTCCTTCTTCCAAGCTGAACACAGAGTCATATGTCTATATTAAAATATGGGTTTGCTGATTGAGCCTAACGTACTGAGGAATCCAGGCTGATTTTATGGCTACCTCACTCTCCTTAATACTTACGATGATGTCAAAGTTTGTGTCACTCACAAATGTTATCAGCAATGATTTTATATCTGTTTCCGCATCCTATAAAACCAATTTTAATAGTGTTAGACCTAAGACAAGGCCTTTAAAAGGTAGTGCAATACTTAGGAGATGGATCAAGCGGTTTACTTCATAGCCAGTGTGAAACAATGGATGTCTAGCAGTAATTCTTAGGAATAATTCTTAGGAGTAACTCTCAGATTCTCAGTGGTGCAGATGAATGGTGAGTAGCAGTGCCTGTGATGTTTATTAATGGTCAATACAGTGCAATAAACTCCTGCTTTGCCTCCAGCTCAGAAAAAGAAAGCGTTTTGATGGTAAAAATGAAGCAAATATTGGTGGCTAACTTAACCAGATGTTCTCTCCCCCCATTCCTGCTGTAGTTAATGGAGGGAGAAGGGCTCCTCTCCAGTCAGCGCAGGCAGGAACTTGGGCACAGAGAATTGTCTCTTGTCTCTGCAGACTGTTGGGGGATGTTAGCTATCTGCTGTGCCTGAAGCTGGGGAAAGCAAATTACTCCTTTCCCCCAGCTGTTAAATAATAATCTTCACTTTTTACAGCTCTCTAATCTAACGTGCTGAGCACCTATGAAATGCCCTCAGTAAATAACGTAAAGAACTTGCATTAACATCTCAATATTCCGGAGCATTTTAGGCATTCAAGTAGTGACAGTGCTAACATTTCACAAGCAGCCCTTAATGCTTCCTCCACCTGCGTTTGTTTCACAGTCGTCTTTAATTTCCTGATTGCACGCCGGTTTCCAAGTAATACAATGCACTGTATACACATTTTCTACAATTCCTAGAAAAACTATAGCATGGTATAATCAAAACAATACTGTATGCCGATATAATCTTCTACTTGTACAATGTTGTATAATAATGATATACATCTGAGGAAATATCCAGCTCTCCTGCGTTTTTTCATACAAATTAACTGTGTATCTAATTGCCTCATCTGCCAGCCTGCAATTTGTGTGTGGTCACAGGTATATTGCTTTTGTGTTTCACTGCTTCCTTTCCATGAATTGTATGTATAAAGGGGTTGTAGAGCTCTCTGTTAGCAATGCTGCTTATTAAAATATTGCAATACATACCTCAGAGAGAAGACAGAGCACTTAAAGTTGATTACGATCATGTTAAACAGAGTAAGCATACAATGATGGAATGCTACCTACCCTCATAAACTAACCAGTATTTTAGGGAGGTCTATGAAATGAGAGGAGCAGGAAACAGCAGAATCACCTTATAAATCAAATTCTTCTTCTGCAAGTAACTTTGTTAAATACAGGGGAGTCAGACTAGGATCAAAACTGTGCAAGATTGAAGGAAGGTCTTCTCAACATGCACTGCCTTGGGAGGTTTGCAGGTGCAACTCTACTTGTGGTATTTCCTGATTCTGTTGATTGCTTAATTGTAACGTTCTCAATACACTTGTTTCAAAGTGGTATTTTTTTAATGAATGCCACTCAGAGCTCATTAGCACCCAGAGATATACAGCAGCCAGCTTTATTATGGTTAAAAAAATACCTGGAGGAAGAAGCAAGGCTGGAAATGATCAGGTGGTAGAGTCACTATCACTGGAGGGGTTTAAAAGACGTGTAGATGTGGTGCTGAGGGACATGGTTTAGTGATGGACTTGGCCGTGTTATGTTAATTCTTGGACTCAATGATCTTGAAGGTCTCTTCCAACCAAAACAATTCTAGGATTCTCTGTATGAAAACTTGAACTTGGATCCAGTTTTGGAGCATTTGATCATCCAATTCATGCAGTCCACTGTAATGAACTGTTCTTACATAATGCTTCTGTACTATCCAGTTTGTATTATTTGCTTGTGAGAAAGTCGAGGTTAGGTCAAGAGTAATGGTTGACAGCAGATGGACCCTGCAGGTATTTTCACAAGAGAGCTTAGCTCTGTGTTGCAGTTTGATTATCTGCCCTACACAGTGGGTGTAGCCTCAACATACCCAACCGATCTTGCAACCAGATGAACCAGGATCCTTTCTTGGAGGGCTCATGTGCTTTTTGTTAGAAGGATAGAGTTTACAGGTACCCATCTCTCAGGCTTGCTGACATGGTGCTTTGGATTTGCATTTTGAGGTTGTCTGGAGAATCTTACTGGGAGGCAGCCTGTGGCTATATCTGTGCTGATAAACATTGCCAGGGCACAGGCACAGGCATTGAACTGAACTGCTGCCTTTCTTATTGTTCAGGTGGTCCTGGCACAGTTTTGGCCCTGGTGAAGCACATTTTGGGAGCTGGCATGTGCCAGATACCCACCCCAAAAGGCAGTTTGGATGCTTCTACTCCGTTTTGGAGCATAACGGAGCATGGGCATGGCCAGACCATGCCAGCTGGCCTTCAGCACTGGGTTAGCTGAGTTGTGGAGATGTAAACTTTTGGTCCACATTTGAGCGAAGTTCTGTTTTTGAGCTCTCATCCTCTGAGGTGGGATCCAGCACTGCTACTTTTAGCCACTGCAAAGCGAGACTTCTCATCTAAGCTCCCAAACAGGGTGGCTGCAGGCGTGCAGAAAACTGGGCTGCTCCAAAGGGCGATTCATCCCACTTAGTTACCAATTTGGGAAAGACTGACAGTGGGTAACAAACTCGTGGTGGAGCAGGTGTCGATGTCTACTGGAAGGGCAGACACTTACTGCAGGAAGCCGATGGGAATGGAGATGGATGTGCCACCAGCATGTAGCAAGGGTGCAAGCACCAGGCCAGCTTGAACAACATGGGTTGTAAAGAGGAGTAAACTCATATCCCTTACATGGGTGTAAACTCACACCCACTCACATCCCATTTGAGGGGTGCAAAAGCTTTAAAGCTGTCTGGGTACGGCTCAGAAATGAGCCCTCAACGGCCGTGTGATGTGTTCATGTGCATCACGATGGGCTCACTCTCATCTCTGATAACTCGCGTCCAAAAAGTGCTGATTGGGAGAAGAAAACTTTCAGCTAATTACTGTCATTTACTTTTTTTTTTCCCTGTGAGCTCTGACTACTGTTCTTAATTTCCTGACCAGCTTGCGCCCTTCCCCCGCGCCTCTCCGAGCATCTGTGGTCGTTTCAAATTGAGCTGTACTACCTGCTGCTCCGACTTTCTAACATACCATACCAGTTGGTTTGCCAAACAGTGAACTGCCAGCCATCTGCCATCCGAATCAGAATTTACATTGTTTCATCTTAAAATAACGCCTTCAGAATATCAAGTAACTCTCTACATCAGGTTTTGCGAACTGAAAATCGGCCAGGATTAAAAACAAATACCAAATGTGCCTCCGAATAGAGCAGGGAAGGGAGTGTGTTGGGGAGGGGGGTAAGTTGGAGAGGTAAAGTTTTTAATTTGCTAGTTACCTGGTCTGGAGTGAGATGATAAGGCTGAGATAATTTTAACCTTGCAAATGCAAACTCTTTCACATGGAAGTGATTTCACAGTAGTTGATGAGGCAGAGTAGGGGGAACAGGGACTGGTTTCTGTGTGTAGCGTCGTACTTTGTGACTTTTTCTCAATTCCAATATTCCTTGGGCGTCAGTTTCTCTGTCTTCAAACTAAGTATTCACAAGTTCTTGGAGTGCTCTGACTTTAGGTCTGCTCTTTGGGTGTATGGTTTTCATGTCTATGGTAGCTAGCTCTAAATTAATGAGTCAGTTGTAGCAGAGTATTAACTGCGTGGAGATCTAGTTTGCCCAGCTCCTTAATCCCAGTCATTAAGAGGAAAAATAATAAATTTGCTAAACCCACATTCTACTGTTTGATACTAAACACTTTTAATCATGAGGCTTTAGGATATATTTTAGTAACAGTGTCAGGCAGCTGAGTTGTCTTTTGAACTCAAGCAATACCCACCACCGTGTATCTGTAATGAAGATCTCCATAGGTGAAGTTTGCTTGTAACACTAAATAAGAGAGGAATCTAACTGACTGACCATGTTCCCTCTGTTCCTGTGGTCTAAACCATAACACTAGCTGGTGTATTTCTATTTAGAAAAGTCCATCAACACATCCAACCTATGGCCTGTTACAAAAGGCAGTAAAACAGAAAGGAGTTCAGATATGACCAACAGACTTTAACTGGGCTCTCTCTCCTCCTGCAGACCTTCCAAGTGGTTCTAGAATCTTGAGCCAAAAAAAATGCTTTAGTCTGATGGTTTCTTTTACACAGTGTTGCAAATATCCCTGTTGCTGAAGGAGTCATGGATAACGTGTGTGCACTTACAGCAACAAGTCCAATTATATTAGTTGCTTTAGTAATGGAAGGTGCAGGAACACAGACTACACATAAATGTGTTGAAATGTCAGCTCACAAGGTGATTTTCCAGTGTACTTAGTTCCTAGTTATGGGGAAAATAAATGCATATTTCAGCACCAGTGTATCAGCAGTCTCATTCTTCTCATCTTCCAAGATTGTGGGAAAGGTGTATTTGGAGCAATATCCATCTGTTAACAGTAAATTAATTATTTCAAATGGAATTGTCATAAAACTGACGTGTCTGCATCTAGGCCCAAGGCACCAACTAGGAATCAGACTGCTTATCTGGGGTACCTAATACACACTAAATAGTCAGAAACATTCTTTGCAGCAGCATCTCCTCCAGGATCCATAAACTCAGATGGAACATATGTTAGGGGCCAGAGAACAGAAGCAAGTCAGTTTGATTACTTAAGCACTCAGAGGGTGATTACTCTTACCTTGCTTTAGCTGCTTAAAATTAATGGCCTCAACCTAAACTTGTCACGTGGGTTGCTTCCATTATCAATGGAAAGAGAGAAGCACCTCCAGGGAACAATTCAACCCATCCTAGCGTAGATCTGGAGTCAGCACACCTCCATGACAATGCTTCCCACATTTCTCCTGAACCTTAAGAATTAGCTAGAACAACATGTCTACATTTTAAATGCATCCCACTAAAATAGATGCCACCTACTGTTTTGGGTTCCTGCTTATTTTCTGTTTTGTAGAAATGGCACACTGGGTCTTTCTTCTGCCAGAACTCAACAGCTGCTCTAGAAAATATTTTTTTCTTCATTGATTTTTGAAAGGTTGAGCTCTTCTCAGTTAAACATTTGGCCTTGGGACACCACTTCATATTCTGAATTTAGGTTGGAACACGGTATTGGGAACCCCTCATTCAGAAATTTAAGCTTCAGTTCAAATGGATTGACCCATCTTCATGCCTAGAATTTCAAATGGGCTAACTAAGACTTACTCTTTAGAAGTGCCTCGGGCTAAGCCTGTATTATTTTGTTGCAGAGGCAAGCAGAGCTGTGGCATGGGCACTTCATTGGAAAGTCATTCTCCATGCTATTAAAATGTTATAAGAGCTCCTAGTACAGTTGGCCAGTTTTGGTCCAACAGAAATTGTCCTGGATAGTAGCCAGGCATGGTTAGAAAACTTGATCAGACAAGTAACTATTCCCAGTTGGCTCTTTGGATGCAACCAGCATGTCTGGGAAGTAAGTGTAGCTGTGCCTTGTTAGTTGGGCCTCAGGGGCAGAAAATGGGACCTGGCACATTATTTGCCGGTACAGATGAGTCTCTGCATTATCTGCAGAGCGCTTAATTGAAGTACTCTGAATTACTGCCAAGCACCTGCATTTCAGGTATTGTAAAACCTAAGGAGGGACTTGAAGCAGCCTGAATCTCATTGCACGTGCCTTGGTTTGCTCAGAACTGGGCAAGGACCCAGATTCTGTTTTGGG
>WEIS01053207.1:0-27694 GCA_013389965.1 Todus mexicanus
GAAACATTCAAGGTCAGGTTCAAGGGGTGCAACCTGATCTAGTTAAAGATGTCCCTGCTCACTGTGGGGTGGTTGGACAAGATGACTTCTAAAGGTCCCTTACAACCCAAAACATTCTTTGATCCTATGATTTATTCCTGCCCTCTTGATTATCCCAGCAGTGACGTTGATTCAACTATGCAGTAAATGGATCCACCCTGAACTGATGTCCAGCACACACAAATGAAGGTGTGAACAGAAGGGCTGGAGTGGGGCTGAAAGGCAGAAAGTGGAGGGGAGATACAGGTATACCCAGTCCAAGTGACCACAGAGCCCACAGCCCAAATCCCATTTTGTAAAGCCCCTAGCCTTACCTGAAGTCCACATGACCCAGCTCTTGACTGCGACAACAGTCTTAAAAGGCAGAGCAGAATGTAGCACCCTGGAGCATTTCAACAAACACATCAAAGTCTTCTCATTTTCAGAAACCTGATTTGTTCCCTTGTTCCTTTTGTTCTCCAGAGAATTTTTACTTCAATATTTTGCACAATTTAAAATGCTACTGTGTAGGTAAGCAGCGGTGCCATTAAATCACACAGATACTATTCAATATAGTAACCACTTTGGATATCACGAAGAAGTTTTAGAAACATTTTTGAAGGAAGTGAGACCATCTGTGAAACAGTGCATCCTGGTAAAACACAAGTAACAAAATGAGCCAGTCATAGGATCATGCCACAAAATAAGCTGAGTAGCATTCCTAAATGCTTTACAATCCTAGGACAGATATGAGAAGAGCCAATGCTCCCTGCCACATAGAGTGTCAGACACATATGATACCTGGCTTCCCAGGGAGCAAAACAAAAGGATACAGAGCACCACACAGAGGGTGATGCTGGCTGACAGGGCGACTCGTGGAATCCCGACTTTCCGTCCTTCATTCTTCAGGTTGATCTTGAGGGTGAGGGCAGACTGGATCCAGCATGCCAAGGTCCCAAAGCCAAAGGTCAGTGATGTGCCCACATTGTGGATTTCCTCATCATTAGAAAGCTAGGAACAAACAAAATGGTAATTTTTGATATGCAACAGGAACTATCTGCTAGCTATCTTGGAATGCTGCTGGGGTGGTGTGTTGGTTTGTGTGGTAGCACCTCTGTGACAATATATTTAAGGAGGAGAAAAAAGGAAACTGCAAGAAAAACCTGCAGTGGAGAGATGAGTGGGATGTGAAAGAAACAACTATGCAAACACCAAGGTCAGTGAAGGAGGGCGGGAGGTGCATAGGAGCAGAGACTCCCTGGCAGCCCATCGTGAGATGGCGGGCTGACCCTCTGTAGCCCATGGAGGTTAATGGGGGAGCAGATATCCACCTGCAGCCTGTGGAAGACACCATGCCAGAGCAGGTAACTGTGCTTGAAGAAGACGATGACTCAGAGAAGCTCAGGCTGGAGCAGTCTGTTTCTGAAGGACTACACCCCACAGAAGTGACCCATTCTGAAGCAGTTTGTAAAGAACTGAAGCCCATTGGAAGGACTCATGCTGGAGAAATTCAGGGAGGAATGTCTCCTGTGGGAGGGACCCCATGCTGGAGCAGGGGAAGAGCTTGAGGAGTCCTCCCCCTGAGGAGGAAAGAGTGGCAGAAATAATGTGTGATGAACTGACTGTAAGCTCTATGTGCCACTGCTGTAGAGAAACCGAGAGCAAAGTCTGACCTGAGAAGAAGGGACAGGTAGAGGGAAGGTGTTTCCAAGATTTGGTTTTATTTCTCATTATCCTACTCTGATTTGATTGGTAACAAATTAAATTGATTTTTGTCCCCAAGTTGAGTCTGTTTTACCCGTGACCATTGACCATAACTGCAGAGTGATCCCCTCCCTGTCCTTGTCTCAACCCATGAGCTTTTTGTTACATTTTCTGCTCCATATCCCACCCAAGGGGGAGGAGTGAGTGAGTGCCTGTGTGGTGTTTTGTTGCTGGCTGAGCCCAAACCATGACAGGTGGGACAGAGGAGAGTGGAAGTCATTGAGGTGTGAAGCAGAAATGCTGTATCCTTTCTTCTGGCAGAGGTGTAAAGGGTAACACAACTAAGATGAGTTGACAGCTGTCAAGGTCAAACAGAAAATACAGTGGCTTGGTGACTACCTCCACAGCTCCCTTACAAGATTCACCAACACGGAGCTTAGAAATAAATCCTTCCATGGCTCAATGTGACAGCCAGAACAGGCAGTGACAACCTGCTGGGGTATTGTACAGCTCCCTGCAATGGAAGCAAATTATGCAACCTTCAGTGCCAGTTGAATGGCTGGGGTAGAAGGTAGGCAGAGCAGCACTGACACCTTCATTGAACTAGCACAAGCCAAAACATGGACACATACTCCTGGTTTGGCAAGTTTCTCCTACCAAAAAGCTTGACTGCCTGTTCCCTCTCCTGTCCATCCTCAACTATGGGGGTCTGAGACAATATGAACCCAACCCCTCCGAAGTGCAAGTACTTCCATGTTCCTTGGGTTTCTGTAGGGCTCAGTGTCTGTGCAATACTGCAAGGCAAAAGGACAGCCACATTCAATGAGCAAGAATTTGTACAGGGATCCCTTGGGGCTGCAGAATCATTCAGAAAGCCCAGCATGGACAAGACTTAAGGCAGTTTTCCTTCTGACTCTGAGACTTTTCTAGAAAAGAAACCAGCAGTCTGTAATTCCTCCCCATGGCCTTGATTTAACAAATTCACATTAAACAAGACACAATCTACAACATAAGTCTAGTTACTGTGTCTCTACTGATCTCTCATTTCTCCTCCCTACCTTGACTTTTTTTCCTAGAGTAGGTCCAAATCATAGTATAGGCAAAAGGGGATTGATCTGCCTTTCCCACGGTAGCCTACGCTGCAAGGCACTCACAGCTATAATGTCCCTCTAACACACCTAACCTGTAATTTTTACAGAAATATGATTTAATGCCATATTCAGCTTAGCAGTCAGGCAGGGAAAAGCATGGACTAACATCTCATTATTACATGCTTTCATGGTTTGACAAAAGATCTAAGCAAGGATACTGGAAACTAACAAAAAGTGCCTAATTAGTTCAGAATTTATAACCAGGCATGATTCACAGTATCCACTTTTAAATTACAATAATTTGCTCTGAGAAGCAAAAAAAGGCAGGAGAGGTTGAAACTGCTTCCTAGTGCCTGCTCTGTATTAGAAATACTCTTCTCACACCAAAACAAGGCTGTTACAAAGTCTCATAGTTCCTAGCTAGGAAACTTACGAAAAAACAAGAGTTCAAGTGTTTGGCTTGTGCTGTAAAGTTAGGAAGACCAGGCCCACAACAATTAAATTATGTCACACCTCATTCAAAAAAAAAAAGAGAAGACTGTAAAGGACACAAAGTTCCTGCAATTACTCCACAACCCAAATAGTACTCACCCTTCACAAAACACATATCTTTTCTGTTTTGGCAGAAAAAACAGCTCTAAAACAAAGCCAGGAAAGAAGCCAGCCTACACTGAACTTTCTCAGTTCCTGCTTCAGGAACTGAAGTTCTTCAGTTCTCAGTCACTTGCACCTCAGTGAGAGGCGGAGCATCAAAGACAGCAAAGGGGTGGGGAAACCCAAGTGCCACTAACTCTAATGCCTTAATTTTCACTGCAGACCTAGCAGACAGTTGTGATGACAGTGGACACCCAACCCCGCAGAGCAACGCTGTGGCACTGACAGCTTGTTTGTTTGTTTGTATAATGTTACAGAACAGATCAAGAATTGGAGGGACTTAATCCAAGCACCCATCACATTAGAAGAAGTCATAGCACTCTTCTGTTGTGTCCCTCTTGTGACCAGTTTGAGGACAAGCAGGAAGTATTGAACAACCTATGTTTTAAGTGAAGGACACTGAACTGTCTGCTAAATTTGTACGAGCAGCTGTGCATCTGTTCACAAAGATTCATACATAAATTTTCAGCTCAATCCTTTTACTCAGGACCATCTGTGCCAACCCCCAGGGCTCAGGAGATTCAACAGGTTCCCTGCTCTGGCTCTTAGCAAGTCAAGTGTAAGCATGCAGGTGCAAATTCCACTGGGAATATGTGAAAAATGATTGTGGCCTTTCTCAGCATGTCCCTGGAACAACATAAATGGCAGACACAGGCGGTAGAGAAAGCAGAAGGAGGGCTCAGGCACATGTTAACTCCCGAGCTCACATAATAGGTAGGTCAAAGACCTAACCAGATCTGCTAGAAAAGCAGGAACCTAGCAGCATGGACAGACTCGTCCAAGCCTGGAGTGCAGTACCTGAAAGTTGCCAAGTAGGGTCATGCCAAAAGACGCCAAGCATAACGCAACCAGGCCGCTGACATTCAGCCAAGGGTTCAGCACCTTCGGCTTCATCTGAATGAAGCGCAGGACAGCCATAACAAGTGCTGAGAAGGAAACAGAATGCAAGATGCATCATTAGGTAGAATATGCTGCAGTAACCACTTGCCTTAGTCCTTCTGCATGGTCCCCTGCCACTTAGTCATCACCAAGACTAAGCACAGGAAGCATTTCTCTTGCAATCCAGTTACACTGAGCTCCCACACTTCCCTTTTTCATGATGTTTTGTCTAGGAGCTGGGTTGCAGTTTTTCTGGAGGAAAGAGCACCTTCCTATTTGCCTGTGAAGGTCCCAGCACATATTCTATCATATACACACCATGCATTCACATTGTGGCAGCTGGGTTTACATCAAGTTTCACTCCACTCACGAGCACTGAGCTCTCTTGAAGGAGGTACATCAAACCCCACCTGTATTAGAAAATGTATGAACAGCACATATGTATTCCTGCAGGTTCTACCATAATGCCCACTGATACTTCCACTTCTCTGGAACAAGTTGCTGGTGCCATGAACATAAGCCAAAATATTGCAATTTTGTCCCATGCTTCAACTAATTTTCTGCGAAGACTGGAAGAGCAGTCTTTCCAAGCTTACAATCAGCTGAAGCAGTATGATATGATATATGATACATGATATATCATATGATATCACATAACCCCAGGAGATACATCGTATGTTCCTGCCGTCCCTAGGGGATGCTTCATGAAACAACACAGAAAGTCAAGCAACCAGTTGACCATTATGTGAGAGTCAAACTAGACTACTAAAAGCCAATTTAGTTGAACAGGGAAATTTGCTGGTTGCTGACAAACACCTTCTTATGCTTATGCACAAACTGATAGCGTGCAGGCCATATTGTTGTAAATTGTCTGCTTCAGCAAATTAGATCTATATTTTCCACAAAACGCCTGGTATAATATCCGTAACATGGTTTAGAAAAATAAGGTAAGTGAAAAATAGCCAAACTGCAAAAGATGTTTGATTTTACTCTCTCATAATTTCTCCCCGAGAATAAATCCATTCCAAAACCTTGAAAACAATAAAACTTTGCTCCCCTCAATAGGAGAATTTCTGTTTTTCATCCCCAGGTAACTGTTTGCAATAGACACCCTGTGACTACTAGAGCTGATGTGCAGAAATGTTTTCACTTGTATTTCTACAGGACAGGATCCTGAAATTATGTGATCTTTTCCTAAAATGCTAATGGGAATGACAAAAGGGAATTAAAAGGTCACCTTCTGTCATTAACATGCAAAATAGCATCTTCAATATTCAGTAATGTCTATGTTTCTAGCAGCTTTCTGTAGTTTTCCTTTCCTATAGCAAGGGCTTTGACACAACTAAAGTGGCCAGAGGTACAAGCTAAAAGCAGTTCTCTGAAGCACCCATTACAGCAGAGGAAAACTTGGCTTTATTCATGAAGAGAAGAGAGGAGAAAGAGGAGAGAGAGGAGAGATAGGAGAGAGAGAAGAGACAGGGAGAAGAGTTTCTATTTGGAAGGAAGACCTACTGTGATCACCTGCCTAACCAATTCGGGACTGACCAAAAGTCAAAGCATGTTAAGTCCAAATGCCTCTAAAACACTGTCAAGCTTAGAGCATCAACCATCGTTCTAGGAAGCCTGTTTCAGTGTTGGACTATCCTCTCATGTCCAGTCTAAACCTCACCTGGCACAGCTTTGAACCATTCCCATGCACCCTATCACTGGATACTGGGAGAAGAGATCAGTGTCACGCTTTCCACTTTCACTCCTCAGGAAGCTGTAGAGCGGAATGGTCACCCTCAGCTTCCTTATCTCCAAACTAGACAAACCTAAAATCATTAGCCACTCCTCACAGAACAGTCCTTCCAGCCCTTTCACCAGCTTTGTTTCTGTCCTCTGGATGCATTCAAGTACCTTAACATCCTTCTTAAATTGTGGGGCCCAGAATTGCACGCACTACCCAGGGTGACACCACACCAACGCTGAATACAGCAGGAGAATTGCCTCTCTTGACTGACTGGTTATACTGTGTTTGATGCACTCCAAGATGTCATTTGCTCTCTTGGCTGCCAGGGCACACCAATGACTCATACTGACCCTGCTATCAACCAACATCTCCAGATCCCTTTCTGCAGGCGTGCTCTTCAGCCATGTTTCTCCCAGTTTATACTTGTGCCCAGCGTTACTCTGTCCTAGGAGCTGAATCAGCATTTTAACTTACTAAATTTCATGTCATTAATGACTGCCAAATGCTCTAATCTATCTAGATCCCTCTGCAATGGAATTTAGTAACAGAATTTATGAATGGGTGGGGTAGGGGGGACTTCAGCATGGATTATACTTTGCATCATCAGTTGGTGCATTTGCCAATATTCCCATGCAATTATCTCACATTCATAGCATGTAACAAAAAACCACTATACAATGAAAACCAGTCACACAGATTCAAGGCTACGATGAGACAAATAAAAACATGAGAATAAATGAGAAAACAATACAGTTCAAACGCATCCAGCTTCATTCTGTTTTTCTATAAATGAAGACAAAATAATACCATTATTATCAGTAGTAATCACAGTTTAAATGATTTCACATCATCTGACTCAAGAATATGTATGGGACATTACTTATATTTCAGTGACAACTTAAAACAAACTATGAGAGAGAAAGAAACAATCGCTTTGTGGTTCCTACCTAGAAATGCCGCCATGTTCATGACTTGGCTAAATACGCAGCTTGCGGGAGGTGCATCACCTGCAATACTTGGAAAGTATAAAATTTATTATTGTAACTCTGATGACAAAGACACTTAAGTAACAACCATTAATTAAACAATAATTGGAAGAAAATCATTCACTTACCTTATATAAGGTGGTCTTTTGGAACCAGGTTTCCTAAGAGACACAAATGCATAGGAACAAAGATTCAAGATTTTCCTTTTCATTTAGCTTTCATTGTTTTATTATTGTAAAGAAACAAGTGATTGAATGTAAAGCCCAAAGCCAGCTCTTACCTATCTGGTACATTTAGTGGGAGAATTTTGTTATCTTCCACTGCTATAAAGTACCTGTCAAAGAACAGAAACACACACACACACACAAAAAAAAAAAAAAAAAAAAAAAAGAAGAAAAAAAAAAAAAAAAAAAAAAANAGAGAGAGAGAAAAAAAATAAAAAAAGAAAACTGTGTAAAATCTCATCATGGCTTCAATTCCAAATATCTTTCAAACAACATATCAGGTGCCTCAAAGCCCACTGGCAGGATCTACTGGAGGCAGCCTGTGTTTCTCTCCGCTCAAACAGGCAGCTTTGCTCACTTCCCGGCCTATGCGCCTTTCTTTGTGTTGCATCTGTTTTGCATGGTCAGGTAGATAAACAGGGTCACTGAACTGAACTGCCTTTAAAATAATCAACCAGGGATATGTTTTTGTTTTTAATCTGAATTATTTGATGCATCTGATTTACCATGGTCCCCTCTCTGCAAAAGCTGCTTTAGTACAGAGGGGATGGGACAAGAACAGTAACACACAATGGGTCAAATAAATGCCATAAGCCGCCCCTGCTGCTGAAAAGCAACATCCACAGATGCAGCCAAAGCTATATCTTACAATATAACTGCTTCTCAGGCTGATCATAGCTGCTGATTGTGCATTTATTGCTCCCAAATCCATGCTGCAGTCATCTGCCTGCATGCTTGGATAAAGCCCAGCTCAGCAAAATGTATGTCTTGTGCATTTTGGCAAGAAGTGTTAGTGAGAAAGCAAGGTGTCAGCATTAGGCTGCTGGCAGGTTGTCAGTGCAGTGCTGGATGCTGCAAATTTTGAGTCTACACACCAGAGCAGGGCCTAAGTGCATCTCCAGGAGCTCTGCTGAGTCACTCAAAGAAAATGCAAAGAAAGGGAATTTTTGCAATTTTGTTTGTGTCTTTTCAGGCAGCTCCCAGTAACATGTGCCAGGAAGAAGGCAAGGTCAGGAACTTGGCCTGGGGAACACAGAAACTCAGGAATAAAAATGTGATCCTCCAAGCCATGAACTGGCACAGACTAGCCCCTGCCCCTACCATGTGCCTTCCCAGCCCCACAGTAACTCAAGGACAGAGCACGCCTAAAAGACACAGCCCACACCACAGTGGTACTTCTAAATGCCCTAGCCTAACTTGCTCTCCCAAATAACCAGCAAAAGATAACTTACACTATCCATAATCCAGCTGATGTAAAGAGAGTAAACACAAGAGGTAAAAACATCCACACGCTGCATTTCTTCCCATCCATACCTGCTAGAAATAAAGAACAAAGTAAAAACGAAAGATGGCAGAGGAACACACCCACCTCAGCCCCACTCTTTTGAAAGCAGGAAGAACATCCCTAGAGCAGGTGCTGAAGCATCCCAAGATCAAGCTCTGAATAGCCAGGCAGCAGGTACTGAAAACCTTTTGTACTGTTCTTATTGGCATTAACCCCTTGGTTAAGCTGTTGTACACAGGCAGCAGCATCTGCCCTGTGCATAAAAAACAGGGCACAGATCCTGGAGTTGTGGAGAGGGAGATTTTCGGACACACCTACAGAACTTGAGTGGTTTTCAAAGTATTTGTCGTAAGCATTTTCCACAAGGTTACACTGAAATACCTGCATCCCTGATTCCCTGTTACTTCCCACAGGTACAAGGCAAGGCAACCTTCTTCCCAGGATCATTACCAATTCCACACACGCTGCCTCAAAAAAGCCTGCAATATGAAGGAAAAAGGATGCACATGCTGTCTCCTGATCTCCACAAAACACACAAGCAGCTCCCATCCCAGCCACAGCAATCAGCTAAAAATAGCATTCAGCCACACCCAGAGCAGAGCCAAGCTCAAGTGCCAGCACCTAGACTACCATCAGGATGAGGTGTTACAAACAGGATCAGCTCTTGACAATGAAACCCCGCACAGGGCATAAGGATGCTATATACACCGCCTGCTGAGGAAGACACTGCTATGTTGCTGTGCTGCACACACAAGGAGTCCTACGTCTGCCTATGAATCCTTTCACAACAGTTCAAGTATTTCCTTATGCTCTGTCCTCCTCCATAAATGTTCCCCCAGGTACTGGCACAGCCAAAAGACACAGAGAGCAAACATGAGCTCATTGCTCCAACACCTGCTTTACTTTCACCGGGGCAGCAGAACCTGCACCCCTATCCTCTGTTTTCTCCTCCTTACTCCTATAGCCTGCTGCAAGGCAGGCATTTCCTGCGGTCACTGAGGTCCCCACAGGACAGTGAGGCACCCTGGGGTGCCAGGACAGCTCAGACATGAGAGGAGGAAGACAACAATGTGAGTGTTCTCTTCTCTGGAGCAAATGGAAGGTCTCCTCTGGAAACCTTAAAAGACAGAAAAGCAATCAGGTAAGGTCTCCTCCCTGACCTCAGAGCAGAGAGAACTGCAGAGCAGAGAGCATGAAAAGGTGCAAGTATTGAGTATGTTGATTTAAAAGGCATCCAGCTCAGCATGCATACAGATCTTCAGCACGGTGTGACAGATCAGAAGAAATTATCAATGAGAAAGGATTAGATTTCCCCTCATCTCTATTCCTCTTTTGCACAAGAGACACAAAGTGTTTCACAGATCTTTTCCCCACACAGCCCCTGCTGTAGCAGTTGCAACAATTCTGTGAAGCAATGTCTTTGCCTTTTCCCACAGCAGTCCATCAATATGCAGCAGCATCCCTTAGCTGGCACTGGCTGTTGCTCTGGTACCAGGATACCTATAAAGGCAGTGTCAAAGACCAATTTGAGGTGAATCATAGAATACCAGGTTGGAAGGGACCTCGGGGATCATCTAGTCTGACCTTTCAAGGTAGAGAAATATAGTTTACATGAGATAGCCTAGCACCCTGTCAAGCTGAGCCTTAAAACTGTCCAAAGTAGGGCAATTCACCGTTTCCCTTGGAAGACTATTCCAATGTCTAATTGTTCTCAAGGTGAAAAACGTTCTTTTGAAGCCCAATCAGAATCTCTCCAGGAGTAACTAGTACCTATTACCCCTTGTCTTTTCTATGTTACTCCTTGTAAAAAGGGAGTTTCCATCTTCTTGGTAGCCACTCTTTATGTACATGGTAATAAGGTCCCCCCTAAGCCTTCTCTTCTCGAGGTTGAACAAACCCAGTTTTCTCACCCTTTCTACATATGGCAAGTCTTCCAGTCCTTTGATCATCCTTGTGGCCATTCTCTGGACCCTCTCCAGTCTGTCCACATCTTTTTGTACAGCAGGGACCAAAACTGAACACAGCAGTCAAGGTATGGTCTGACCAGCACTGAGTGGGATAATGACTTCTTTATCCCTGCTGGTGATGCCCTTGTTAATGCAGCCCAGCATCCTGTTGGCTTTGCCACTGCAGCACACTGTTTGCTCATCTTGAGCTTGTTGTCCACCAAGACCCCCAGATCCTTTTCAACAGGGCTGCTCTCCAGCCAGGTGGATCCCAGTTTGAGCTGCATTCCTGGGTTATGTATTCCCAGGTGCAAGACTTTACACTTGTCCCCACTGAACTTCACAAGGTTCCCACTAGCCCACTCCTCCAGCCTGTCCAGGTCTTCCTGGAGGGCGGCTCTCGCTTCTGGAGTGTCCTCTTCCACACTCATTTTGGTGTCATTGGCAAACTTCATCAGGGTGCTTGCTCGTCATCCCAACATCCAAATCACTTATGAAGATATTAAACAATGTTGGACACAATATTGATCTCAGGGGGACCCTGCTTGTGACTGGTTGTCAGTTTGAGAAGGAAGTATTTACTACCACCTGCGGGGTATAGCCTGTCAGCCCATTCCCTACTCACCTCACAGACCACTTGTCTAGGTCACAATGTGTCAGTTTCTCTAGGAGGAGGCTGTGGGAGACCATGACAAAAGCCTTCGGAAAGTCCAAGTAGACAATGTCCACTGCTCGCCCTCCATCAACCAAGTGTTTTATTTTGTCATAGAAGGCAATCAGATTTGTCAAGCACGATTTGCCTCTGGTGAATTCATTTTGGCTTTCCCAATCATGTGCTTCAGTTTACTTGTGACAGTCCCCAGGATTTGCTCCATAACTTTCCCAGGGATTTAAGTGAGGCTAATGGGTCTCTAATTGCCTGGGTCCTGCTTGCAACCCTTCTTGTAGATAGGGGTGATATTACCCTTCTTCCAGCCTTCAGGCACATCTTCTGAACTCCACGACTTCTCAAAGATTATCAAGAGCAGCCACGCAACGACATTGGCCAGCTTTCTTAACACCCTTGGCTGGATGGCATCCAGACCCATCGATTTGTATGGGTCAAGCTTCTGTAAAATGAGAGAGGTGGCAGCTGTCTCATCCATGTCAGGGCCGCATCCCTGCTGAACCCTGGCAGCACAGTGCCCAAGTGCCAGCAACCTGTGCAAAGGAGCCATAGCTGTAGCTGAGTTCCCTGCTCCTGTCTTGGCTGCAGGGAAGCAGGCAGGTAATTTCACGTCCTGTTACAGTCCATGTTTCCTCTGCAAGGTAAATATGCTAACACAGTGTCCAACTCTCCTCTTCTCTATGTTGGTGGCTGGACTAAGCCAAGGTAACATAAATCTTTCAGGTCAGAAGATGGCAGGTCTTATTTACTCTTCCCCTTTGGAATAGTACAAAGGATTAATTTACATAATAAAAGCAAATACTAATCATAACACTTGTCTGCATTAATGGGTCAGATCATTAATGGATCCTCTTCCACCTTCCAGCATGCCTCCCAGCCCAGAAATAGCAGCCTTCACAAGCTATTTCAGCATTGTCTGTGCAGAGAGGAAGGTGGCATGGGGGTTTTACCCCAGGGAGAGCAACAAGGCAGTACACAGGGATTGGGACGCTATACTAGAATGAGATGGAGAAATTGAAAATGCTGTCCAGATAACCATTACTCTGTACTGAGCTCTGCAATGGAACGGAGGCAGGACTGGTGCCCTAACTCAAAGTCAGTGTGAGATGGCTACAGACGTACTCCCTTGGAAACAGCTTTGTGTTTAATATTCACTGTGCTATACAGAGAAAATGACATAATTAATTGCATATTAAAGAAATGACTAGTGCAGAACACAGCATCCCAATGAGAAGCCAGGATCATAGTTCAGAAAAACACAATCATTTCAGCCAGTTAAAAAGAAACACCTAGAGAATATAGCTCTAGAACATACCTCTAGGAGAGCAGGGCAGTAATGTCTGGACCAGTGGTACTGCTGGCCCCTGCCAGCCCACATAGGAGGAGCAAGCCACCTATGTCTGATGGATGAAATGCTAAAAGCAGGAAAGATGTGTCTCTTTTCCCCATGTTCCCAAACAGCAACACCTTTTAATGTTGTCCATTGCCATATCCCACACGTGCTTGAAGATGTTTCCATATCCCCACGTGGGCAAAGGATGGTTTAAAACCAGGACTCTGCTCCTGCACACTTCACATTTACTCTCTGTTGTGCTATTTGGATGCCAGAAACAAAATTACATGCAACCTTACTTCCTTTCAAAGGAAAAACCCAAGCGTGTGCCAAACCTGACTAGCTTTGCACTAGTGTTCAGTGGATATCATTCTCAGCAGCTGTCTTTGGGTTAACCTGTCCTCTTCAGGGATGGCCCTATGTTCACGTCTTCAAGCTGGGACACCTCCATGCAGGCTAAGAAGGTATCCCAGAATGAGGAACCCAAATTACAGCCTCCCTTGCAGTATCACAGCAGGTTAGTCAAAATACAATGCTGAGAACGATCGGAAAAATAAACTAAATTCACTATGGAAAACGTAGAAACAATTTCTTTGACAGCTAGTTCCTCGACAGGGATGACAGAAAACCAACCTTCCCCTCCACAACTTTGTATTGCATTGCTGCCATGACCAGTGATGTCAAATCTGAGCAGTCAGTTCCAGCTGGTGAAAACAGCCGTCTCTGCCAGCTGTACACACTGCGTCCAGGAAGCAGTTAGCAATCACACACATCCACTTGTCTTCCATTTTTAAGGCTTGCACATGAAGGCCTTCAGCAACAGAAAGTCCTCATCGTGCAATGGATTCACAGAGCTAACAAAAATGTGGTTTCAGCTTCGCAGATGACCCCCGCCAGAGTCAGCTCATCTTCCCAAAAGCACATGCTGTGGTATTCCAGTCTTTCTTGACTCATGGTTTCACACTAGTATTGTAAAATCCCAATTAAGGTACGCTCCTGCTGCCAGCTATCATGGATCAGGATGCAGAACTGCAAAGGTTTTCACTGCCACAGGGTATGTCTTGAAAATTCTCTCAATGCAGGCTTTGTTCCTCTTTTTCCATTCCAATTTTATGTCTAAATCTGGTCAGACTGTCAGCTGTTCGCTCTGTTTTTATTACCATTGCCCCACTACACCCCCCCAAACAATTAAGCTCCCATTCCTCTAATGTACACACTGCAATTACAGCAGGCAGCTCACCAAACATATACTGCTGCTTGCTCAAGGTCCATTTAACGCAGGCAGATGAATTTTATCTGCCAAGCAAAGTTGCAGACTCTTCCTGAAGTTGCTCTCACCAGAGAACATGAATGTAAGGAAGGACAAAATTACCATGTTAACAGTCATATGTGTTTTTTAAGACTAAAGCGTGCAGATGCCTTTCAAGGGCTTATACACAAGCTCCATAACGAGTCAGAGCAACGCTCCGGCATTTCACAGTACTAGGCCATTGAGTAATTTCAGATGATAGGTACAGAGCCAAAATCATTGAGAGAAGGAGGATGCTGTTCAAATCATATGACAAGTCATAAAGAACTGCTGCCAATCAGCAACAAAGGGGAACAAACACCATTTGTCATTTAGGGGAGCCCACCATAGCTCTATGTTGCTTTTAAAAGCAAAAATAACCACAGTCACTTAATACCTAATCACTGTAACTGAGCAGATACAAAACAGCACGTCACAACCTATCACCCACAAGTCACAAATGCCAACATAACAAAGCAGAGCGTTTTCAGGTTTATCTCAAGGTTCCCAGCCTAAGCATACAATGAGAAATATAAGGCATGCCAGAGATTTGTAAATATATAACAGAATAGTGGGGTAACAGGAAAGCAAACAACCTCCTCCATCAGCAGAGTATGATACTCTGCTTGCTCTGAGTACCCACCTACCATCTCAAGGGTGTGTAGAAATGCCATTTTCATTTATTTATATGAGAGGAATGGGAAAAGATAAAGACATCTCTGGGTTGCCCATACAGGAAGGAAGAGATGCTTAAGCAATCCTGCAGTGATGCTGAGATGCAATGCTTTCACCCACAGAAATATCCATACATATTTCTTGTCTCATTTCACACTCTGTAAATGCATTCAGTGTGCTACTGAAACGCTCTGGCTGACACAAACCTAACAGAAATGGGTGAAACACACCAAAGGAATGAAACTTTCTACTAACCAAAAAACGGGGGCAGAAAAGGCTGTATTAGCATCTGTTTGCCCACATCATCACTCCAAGTCGCTCTGGGAAGCTGTCTCCTGGTGTTATATAAAAGTAATTTGTTACCAATCCTGTAAAAACATCTATATTTCAGCCTCTCCCGAGTGCCTTGGTAAGACGACCATATGACCAACAGTGTGTCCTACTATCTCTGGGTAGCATCACTGGGTCCTGAGGCCAGTGTCACCCTTCTGCACCCTACTGTCCTTCAAAGAGTACCCATGGTATGCTGCTTCCTGCTGCTGCACAACCTTCACCCTCAATCACACGAGTACTTACAGGCCAATTGGGAATCAGTGTTGAGCTTCTGTTTTACAGCCAGAGACGTTGACTGTAAACTCTTCTGGGATGAGTCTGCCTTTCTTACATTTGGTGTTTTACAAACTAGGCAAGTCCTGCTTCAAGACCAGGCTCCTGCATTTTAGAAAAGAAAAACGAATATAAAATTTGCCACCTGAGGACCAAAGGGATGTTTCGCACGCTTTGACAGTAGTGCTCTGACCCATACAGCTACATCAGCCCGCACTGACTTCCATCAGGTCCCACTCATACTGGGCTTGGGCAGTGGTGGCCCTCAGCCTGCAATAGGCAAAGGAGGCGGAGGCAGGAGCTGGGTAAGGCAGAAGGTACACATCCAGTTTAGACAGAAAGAGCTGGGTTAGCAGGCCATGAAACCAGCTGGGAGCAGCCAGGGCTTAGAGTGAGACTCAGTGAGCTAAGAAGCACTGCATTTTGCAAGCGCTGTGTGCTTGTTTGCCCCAAGGACCCCGATTCTGCATGGGAGCGTTCACTGCAAGGTTCAGCCCTCCTTGGCTCCTCATGATTTCAGGAGCTACACGTGCCAGGTGGCAACCAGCCCCCAGTGAGTCCTGGCAGCGTGAGTGTGTTGGAGTGCCTACATCTCAGGGCAGATGCCTTATTGTCTTTCCAAGCGCAGAGATGCCCAAGACGAGCCACTTCAGCCAGGCCTCTGCTGAGATGCAGGGGAAGTCTCTAGAAGAGAGTCTCAGCTCAGACACAGTCCCACAAGCCCACACCATTACCCCAAGGACATACTTTTCACTTGCACACATAGCCCACCATTGGTCTGGGATACTTGTGAAAGCAGTGCTTACCCTAAAGTCCCAGCCAAACCTCGAAGTGAAAAGGTGCTGGAAAATGAGAGCTGTTTACCTCACCATAAATAAAAGAGAGCAAGACTCTCTCTGCTTCAGCTATGCTGTGAGGAAAGAGTCTCTGAAACCATCTCCTTATGCGGCAAGTAATAAACAAATGCAGAGTAATGTTGTGGCAAAGCCCAGAAGGTTTCAAGCACTGTGCAGACAGTCCAGTGATCATCCTCCACCTTAACCACCTCAATCTAATGATTGCTGCCTAAATTAGCAACAAGCAGAACATGTGTCTCTCCTCACACAAGGTACAGTGATCTTGGTCATGTATTAATAGATTGATAGAGGTCTGTGGAGGTGCTTTATTTGCTCCTCAGTTCCAAAACCACAAATGCCTTCAAGCATTCTCATTGTGCATGAGCAAGCAATGCCAAGATACACACTACAATGGCAGAGGGTAGGAAGCCTGCCCAAAAGGTTGTCCTGTTATCGGAAAAACAATGTAAGTGTTGGGAATGGCAAAGAACATGTAACAAGGAGGTAACACCTGGCAAAGAAACAGATAGATAGATCATGTCAACTCACAGATAATTTTGAAGGTAAGGAAAGAAAGACTAAGCCCAGAAGAGCAGACTTTGCAGAGCATATTTTCCTGATTGTATTGTCTCCTTCTCCTGTAGTCTATGGATGAAAGAATGCATGCCTTGGAATGCCAGAATTATACCAAGTTTCCCTTCCTTTGCTACCCTGTCACTTCTTTCCCCCAACAGACACAAAACATGCACTCAAACTACATTGCTTCCCACACAGCGTAAACAGGGCTTTTCCCACCTGTTGACCTTGTCTTTCACCTCTCTTGTCCCTTCTACCCCCCTTTTCCTCACTCTTTGGAAGCACAAGCTCCTTTCTTCACTGCATTTTGCAGCTCTATCGTTTTGAAGAGACGTGCACTGTCCCCAAAGCAGCATTGCCTTTAGTTACACCAGTGGGTACCACCAGCAGAAACGAAAATACCAACCAGTGGGTACCACTAGCCAAAGCATAAATACCAAGCAGTCTGCACTTGTAAGCCACAGGGAAAACATCCAAAGCCAGTGAGCTTTTAGGGAGTGCGGCATAGCACACCAAGCTTTATCAGGACAATTTTTCCCTCAACAACCTCTTCAGCCTGAGGACTTATGCCTCCTCCACATGATAAAATTAGGTTCTCTTTCTTGCATATTAACCACCAAAGCCCCAGAGAAACAGCAATGAGGTGGGAGGGTGAGCTACCAGGAATAGATATACACTAGCCATGACTTGGCTTTTGTCGTTACTCTAAGATAGCCCTCTCTGGCACAGAGATTGTCAAGGGTACAAACTACAATGCCAGTCTTCTGGCTTCATTTAGACTTGTGAAAATAATTTGCTCTGAGACAAGCACAGGGTAAGCAATCATACACAGACATTTCTGTGGTGTTCACTACCTCACCAGCATTCCCTATTTGTAGGAATTAGTTATGTTTATTTAAGTCTCCCAGGCTGCTGCAAGCATAATTTGCTGTTTGCAGAGTGCTCAGGTGAGTTACAGGATTAAGGTGCCACACAGTATTTCACTTCACACAAACCTGTTGCAAACACAAGGGACGAAGGGGACCAGGGAACAGTCTCCACCTGTTAAACAGCGGTCAAGCCTCCAAGCCTGCTGTGACCAGCCTGTCCATCACACCCAGAAAGCTTAAAACTTCAGCTGTTTTTTGAAATATTTTCAGAGACAGACTTTCCTCTAACACAAGAGACCATCTTAAACCACCTCTAAGAGCATTCAGCTGGGCGAACACCACACTGGAGGGGCTCTCCCTGACAAAGCTGTGGCCATCTCCAACAGCTTGGCGAGGCAAAGTTCACTCCTGCAGTGCCAAAACTGACAGACCACTGGCTCTTCTGGCTCAGGCAGCCACCACTACTAATCCAGTGGATCCTGATAGGGAGCAGGAAATAAGACGAGGAGGGCAAAAGTTATCTTCCCAACTGTCAGATGTGCACCAGCTCAACTGAGAGAAGGATGTCAGGCACTCCCCCAACATTGCAGCAGACCAACCCAAGTCCCACAGGCTTTTCATGCCTTCCGGCTGATCTCCACAGGAGAGGCAGCCTGGATCTCTCCTGATGGCACCACGGAGCACCTCAGGCTCCCCTCCCATCAGACTTGCCAAACATGCTGCCTATTCGACAGAGAAGCACAGCTCAGCAGCTTCTGAGTTCTAGGGAGGAGGCCTCTGCTTTTCTGTGTGGCGAGCAGGGATGGAAAGCAGACTCCCTTTTGTCTTGCAGATGGGACCAGCCCTTCCCAAGGGAGACAGGTCTGCATGCATGCCAAAGGCAAACACTTCTCAACTAAGCAAATAACACTCCTACAGAAAGACTGTTGCTCTCTGTACACACCTCTCCCTTGTAGGTGTGACCATCCAGAGGCAACCTCAGCATCAAAAATTTGCATTAAACCCCATGCAAGGTAATCCATAGCTGTTTCAACAGTTTCTTTCATGGCTTTTGAAGCTTCATCAGTCTTCTCATCTTATCTCTCCTTCCATTCACTCTACCTTCTCTCTCTACCTGTTCCCAATGTGCTTTGCTTCCCTTTCACCCCTCTCATCCTGCCTTCATTCCTGCACCTCAGGTGACCGCTTCTGCAAGCTGTGGGGACCCAGGCATCTAGAGACCTTTGCAAGCCTTCTTGAGACTGCAAAAAGTATCATTATCCCCATTTCAGACAACGGGCCCAGTGAGTTGCTCACTAAGAGGTCACACAGGAATTTGGTGGCACAAAGGGGCATCCATTCAGAGTCCTGGTCCAAGCCCTTCCCTGCAGCAGCAGACTCCTCACCTGCAACACATCCTCCCCTCATGGCTTATTCCCCCCAATATATTGCTTAGGATCCCCTCTCTTGTTCTCCACGGACCTTTCTCTACTTCTTCCCTCTCACTTGTCCTGCAATTGGAAATCACTGTTTCAGCTTGGGCTGCAGGATCAAGACTTTAAAATGTCTCTGTTGGGCCAAACCACAATCTTGCAATCTCAGGTTGCCTGGAATGGTTGGGGGAGGTGAGAAAACCATGGACATGATGCTCACTCAAAGAAAAAACAATTGAAAATGTTCATACAAGCACACATCTCTGCTCTGCATCTGAAAAGCAAACACTGCAGCATGAAGAATCCTAAAAGGGGAAATGAAACAACTCCACTGACTTCTACCACCTAAGCTCAGAAAATGCTGTCAAGTGGGCACGAAAAACAGCACAAGAAAATAATTAGACTTTTTACATCACAACTGTGAAAACAGAAGCCAGATACTTGTCAAGCTAATGTAAGCCCCCATTTTTACCCTGTTACCCAAAGGCAGAAAGTCAGCAAGAACCAAGTCACCTTCTTTTAGGCAGTTTTATCCATTTGAGGAAGACACAACAGGCAGTGTGTTGGGATATACCTTTCACATACTTCCTTCCTCCATACTGAGTTGCTATTCATAATTAACCATACATGTGTACATTGCTATGTTTTAAGGACTATGTACATGAAAGCTGATCAGACAAACCATAAGGTCACTTTCCCAAGAAGCTTTGTTTAAATAGAAACAAAACAGAACAATCAAACAAACAAACAAAAAACAGAGGGGAAGATTAGCTCAGAATTTCCACAATCTTTATAGCCCAAGGGCTGAATGAAAGGTCTGGCACAAGCACACTGCTGTAAGAAAAAGCTGAGAGCCCAAGCAACCCCATCATCACCCTGGGCCATGAACACCCAGCATCAGCTTGTGTCTTTCTATCACCCTTCCTTCCTTGAGAGACCACAGAAGAGCCGAATGGCTTTTCTTGAAACCTCTTCCCCTCGTGGGAATTTAGCGGGACACAGGCTGCATGTCAGGCATCCCAACAGGATCTGGGGAAGGCAGGACCTGTCCCATCCCGCAGCCTCAACCCAGGTGAGCTTCTCCACGGACCCCTGTGTGAAGAGATCTGGCAGCCATCTGGCAGACGGCTCTGCTAAGCTCTATCATCATCACATCCCTCAATCCCCAAAGGATACCCCAGAGGGGCTCATGGATAAGAGGGATGCTGAAATCACGACCTAGGAGATCTATCTCTTCCATAGCTAGGTCCTTCAGGCCCTGCAGGTCAAGCAGCTCTAGTCGTTTTATCTACTCTGTGTCTACTTGCCGTATATAAGCCAGCAAGCTCCGGGGCGGAGAGCACTGGGATTTCAGTACCTCCCAAGCGCTGCTGCAGCACTTTCGGTATTCCCCACTGGGCCGACCCCTTGCGGAGCAGAGCGCTCGCCCACCGCAGCCACCCGGGGCGGGCAGCTCGTCTGCTCTCCACGGCGAGGGTCGCCCTTCCGCGGGGCTGCCCAACCCCCACCTCCCGCTGGGGGCATCCAGACCGCGACCGGGGAGAGTGGGCGACTGGGCCAGGGCGGTGACGACTGGCGGGGCGGTGCGACAGGGCGGCGACAGCGCGACAGGAAGGGCCAGAGGAAGCGGGGGGGGGGAGCCTCCCTCCCGAGGGTCTTTCCCAGCCGCCGCGAGCGCGGCTCCTACCTGCGGTGTCTTCAGTGGTGTCTCCGGCCGCAGCGGCGACGAGCAGGAGGGCGGGCCGGGCAGAGGGGGCCGGGCTGCGGCCGGGGAAGCGGCCCGGAATCGTCCCCGCCCCGCCCGCGGCGGGCGGAGACTGCAGCTGTGGCCATGGCGGCGGCTGGAGGCTGCAGGGGCTCGGCGGGGTCTGTTCGCCCTGAAACCTGCTGCTCCCTGATGGCCGATTTTGGGATGGTGAGGCGCGACCGCAACTCCTCCTGGCACCTTAGAGCACCCGTCGGGCAAGGCTGGTCCTTAGCCGCCCAGTTTTCGCCAACCTGATCTCCTTTTATGACCAAGTGACTCACCTGGTTGATGAGGATGTAATATACCTAGATTTCAGTAAGGCCTTCGACACTGTCTCCCATAGTAAACTCCTGGAGAAGCTCTCAGCTCGTGGCTTAGACAGGAACGTTCTGTGCTGGGTTAGGAACTGGTTGGATGGCCGAGCCCAGAGCGTGGTGGTGAATGGTACCACATCCAATTGGCGGCCAGTCACTAGTGGTGTCCCCCAGGGATCGGTGTTGGGCCCAGTCCTGTACAATATCTTTATCGACGGTATGGATGTGGGAATTGTGTCCACCATTAGCAAGTTTGCGGATGACACCAAGCTGGGAGCAAGTGTTGATTGGTTAGAAGGCAGGAGGGCCCTTCAGAGGGACCTTGACAGACTGGAGAGATGGGTAGATTCTAACAAGATGAAATTTAACAAGTCCAAGTGCCGGGTTCTTCACTTTGGTCATAATAACCCCATGGAGGTTGGGGACTGAGTGGTCAGGCAGAGAGGGACTTGGGAGTGCTGGTTGATAGGAAACAATATGAGCCAGCAGTGTGCCCAGGTGGTCAAGAAGGCCAATGGCATCTTGGCCTGTATTAAGAATAGTGTTGCCAGTAGGACTAGGGAAGTTCTTCTTCCCTTGTACTCGGCACTGGTGAGGCCGCACCTTGAGTACTGTGTCCAGTTCTGGGCCCCTCAGTTTAAGAAAGATGTTGAATTGCTTGAATGTCTCCAGAGAAGGGCAGCGAGGATGGTGAAGGGGCTGGAGCACAAGCCCTATGAGGAGAGACTGTGGGAGCTGGGGTTGTATAGCCTGGAGAAGAGGAGGCTCAGGGGAGACCTCACTGCCCTCTACAACTACCTTAAGGGATGTTGTAGCCAGGTGGGGGTTGGTCTCTTCTCTCAGGCTACCAGTGACCGAACGAGAGGACACAGTCTTAAGCTGTGTCAGAGAAGGTTTAAACTTGATGTTAGGAAAAACTTTTTTACAGAGAGAGTGATTTCCAATTGGAATAGGCTGCCCAGGGAGGTGGTGGAGTCACTGTCCTTGGACATGTTCAAGAAGAGGTTGGATGATGTACTCAGGGACAAGATTTAGATGATTAGATGATGAGATGACATTGGGTAATAGGTTGGTGATAGGCTAGGTAATAGGTTACAGGTTGGACTTGATGATCTCTAAGGTCTTTTCCAACCTTGTTAATTCTATGATTCTGGGATAAACAAGCTCCGTGCTCCGCCGCAGCACCGTGCATTGACCATCTGAGCGCACGCTGTCCCTGGCATAGCCATGCGATGGGCTGTGAATTGGCTGTACACTGGTTCTTTCCCTGCCCTCCACTCCCAGGCCCAGCAGTACCTACCCAGTGTGTGGTGCAGCCCTGGATATGCCTTCTGCTCCAAAGCCCCAAGAGGCACTGAAGAGGGCTCAACAACAAAAATAGGCAACATCTTTACGGTCCTTCTGGGATGTGGTCCCCACTTGCTACATATTTTGGGAGACCTGAAAGAAGCAGACACCCAGTAGCAAAAGACCCCAGAAATAGTCTGGGCCAGGCTGTCCTTTCCTGTTGGTACTGGATGATGGGCTTTGCCGGTCTCCATAAAACATCTCTGTGGTTGGAAATATGAGGGAAAATATTTCCAGCAAAACAGCTCAGTGATAACCATTTGAGAATGTTTCCTGGGGTGGAGTGATCTGCTTGCTGTCTGACCTTCATGGGATCAGGACAACATGAACACTATCACTTTTTGGTGTGAAGTGGAATGCAAACCCAAATAAGGTGGCACTCATTCAAAAGTTCTGCCCTGATGCTATCGCTTACGAGCCAACACAAGACAGCCACCTGCATAAATACAAGCCAGCCCCTAGAAGTGAGATGAATTATACATCACTAAATTACCAATATTTTAATGTCTTTCTAGCAGCCAGGCAATGCTCCTTTGTCCTATACCTTTGGCCCTTGTGGCACACCCTGAAGAGATTTTATCTCTGATCCCAAGGAATTATGAACCCCTCAAGGCACAGGTCCTCAGAACAAGTGCAGCACCAGCCAGGTTCTCTGAGCCCTTACTGAAGTGGTCACACCTCTGTGCTGGTGGCACTGCCAAAGGAGAGGACAGCCACTCTTGCAGAAAGGTAGCCGCTGTGTACACTTGTCGGTGTTTTGAAGGCTGAGTGTGCTATTTTTAAAAATGAAATAACATTCTTCTTGCTCCGGTATTTCAAACTTTGTGTTATCTTAAACTAATAAATGGCTACTCACAGCATTTGCTTTTTGCAACCCCACAAAATCCAGAGATCTTGGCCGAGTTTTCTCTGTGCACCTGACTTCGTACCTGAGCTGCAGACCATGACATGTGACTGCTGGAGACAACTTTCGTTGAGCAAGAAGGTGCTGTTGCCCACATGTCACCAAGACAGGGCTCAAAATCAGATGCCTGGAAAAAATTATGCTTGAAGTATCAGCATTAACCACAACCCTGACTGAAAGGCTTCCTGCAACAGCAAAATTCAGGAAAGCTCACTTTAAAAGTATCAGAGAGGAGGTCTTTGAATTCAGTAAACTTTGGCTTTCAGCAGCCAAGGCTGAAGAAAACCTTCTGTAAAACAGACAAGAAGTGACAGTGTTCAGTCCTAGTGATTTTGGCCTGAAAGGAAAATGCAGCAACTAAACAGAAACCGCCTTAGGCACTTAATCTCTGCCATCAGCCAAAGCTTGAAGGAAAACAATGCAGCATATGGAATTTTAAAGCAATTTCATTTTTTCATAAGGTCTAAGCATCTAAGACATTTTGTTCACAGATCTTTTTTGAGCAGATGGTGTCCCTTCGACTGCTGGAAAATGCCTTTCTTAAGGCATAACTCCAGCACCAGCAGGTTTTGCTTATGCTTGCCTCCCACTCCAGGGGATTATCCAGCCTAGCCTGTGGCAGAGATGGGATTAGATGTAGCCTGGAAGCTCCTCTGTAGTCAGCTATCACTACCTTGGCCTCATGGCACACTGCGATGGTCATGTTTGTACACAGCTGCCATGACAGAGTTTCATGAATATTTGAATAGCCAGGTACACCCTTTAAGTTACAGCTGAAATACTCCTTTAGTGAATTGTCCCAAGTCTCAGGGCAGCCATAGCATTTCCTCAAGCCACCCCATGACAGAAAGGTGACTTGCTCAGGGGTTTCTGCTGTGGAAGGAGCACATGACTCCTGAGACAACACTGCATTTCTAAGGGCCCCACCAGTTCTGGGGAAAAAAAAAATCAGTCCCTGCCATATGCCAAAGCCAAGAGCTTGGAAGCAACACAACACTGCACAGGACAGTACGCAAATACCTTGTTCACAGTCCTGCATGGTGTTATTCCAGATGGTTCAATGTGATGAGGACAGACACAGAAATCAGGCCATCAGATTTTAGAAAAGTCTTGAAAGTCACTGTGTCCTTGGTTTAGCCCAACCTACAGCCAGACAGCCATCGACCAGGAGTCCCTCAATGTTTTTTGCACTGCTCAGAAACCCTAGTGGGGTCCTTGACAGAAACGAGTGCAGCTCATGCCTTGGTACCCACTGTACTTAGACTCCATGACTTCCCTGTGTCACTGCACACAGCTGCAGGTGGATCCAGCAGCTGCCCTGCGAGGAGGCTGGTGCCCTTCCTGGTGCCTCTCCTCCCAGAGAAACTACATCTTGAAGAAGGGGAGACCACACTAGAGAGCATGGCATGATTTCCAAATGAAATAAAAATCAAAACAAGCAAAAACTTCAAAACACACACAAAATTCAAAACAAATAAGCAAAAAAGGAAATGCATGGAAGTATTTCTTGTTTTACCAAAATTCAAGGCATTCTCTTCAAAAATCTAGTTTTCCTGCAAAGACTAACTGACATTTTTTTAATCAACTCCATCACACAGAGTTCATCTACAGAAGCAGGAATTCAGGTAGTATAAGCTTCAAGATAAGACATTTGATGGAGGAGCTTTTCCTTTTCTGAATGATGTTCCTTTACTTCCAGTTTCTCAAAACCATGGGCAACTTGCCATTTATTTAAAAATTTCAAATCCCTGAGATCCCCTTGTTGAAAGCAGCAACGCACAGACCATCGAACCCCATCCCTGCTGATAAACATCTAGTGTTCAGAAAAGATGCTGAGGCTGGGCAAAGGCCCAGTGATCAGTGTTGTATTGACACTTGTGAGCAATGAACCCCAATAATAGTTTTAGAATTGAGGACAAAGTCTCCAAAGCAAAGCTAAAAAAAATTATTTACAGCGCTGGGTGCATAGTGGGAGTTTTTCTCCACAGCATATGCACACCACATAGGGTCTTTTCTACACTTTTATATGTTATAATCATACATATGCATAACTCTTCATTTGCATTCTATTACCACCCCCCTCGCGCTTGTGCCCCATCGCCATCTTCATGGGAGTTGAAGTTTCACCCCTCTTCCCTCTGCACATGCAGCTTCTCAGGCAGGTGGGCAGCCAACTATCCATATAAGGCTATCTGTAGCACTAAAGTATGTGGATTGTTTTTATAGGCTTTAGACAAATTTAAGACTCATTGAGACACAACTAAGGTAATATGTCTAAACCAGACATCTAAATAACACCCCCTAATCCGACCGTTTGTCTTCCCTGCCTTGTTCCCCGATATTGGGTACTAAAGGCTTACACTCTTCCTGTCCACCTACAAGTTTTCAACCTTGGTTGAAACAACTGTTCCTCTGATGGGCCAGGTGCAGTACCAGCTTCCTATTATCACAGCAGTGAACCGTTCCCAGCAGAGGACAGAACACAATGGCCTGTTACTGGCAGAAGACCATCAGGGCTATGTGGCCCATCAAGGAATGTTTGTGCAACTGCTAAGCCACTTAATAATTTGACTACAATCCCATCTCCACACTTTACACATTAGTAGACAACCCAACTATAAATATTAGTCCTATATTGGACCTATTTTGTGGATGAGAATTCAACACCAAATCATAAGGACAGACTGACGGGTTTGTCCTCCTCACCCATCCCAGAAGGGATGCCTTGCACCTCAGCTATGCCGAGTGTATGTTTGCATGTTTGTGTATGTTTTCTTCAGCTAAATTTTGATTTTCTGCAGCTAGTGTATTTATCACTGGCAATCTCAAGAATCTGTATATGTTGCAAGTGTAAATAAATTGTGCTATTTGTGCATCCAACTACTCCCTTAGGAGGGAACCGCGCCTACAGCATATGGGCTGTTTGCAAATCTGGTGTTGGACCTATAGCAACACTTCTTAATTGGCATACATTTTAAGAGATAAGACCAGCCACCCCTAGTCCCTCTAACCTCTGAGGACCAGCTAGAATGCAAAGGGATTTACCTCTTACTAAATTTACCCCCCTACTTCACACAACACCCCTGGAAGTGATGTTGCTGCTGAAGTCATGCTCACATGGGAAAAAAAGAGAAAAATGACCTTGTAATTTCATGTAGTCAGAGAGGTTCAGAACAGCATGTACCTCTTTGCAGAGCCAGTTATTCTTGCTGCACCGTGTACTTGACAGGAATCAGCTTAAAGAAGTCCAAGAAATAGCAATACAAAAGAAAAAAAAAAGGTACCTAAAGTGTGATAAAGATCAACAGGAAGATATGTATCTAAGTGCCTGTAAAGTGCATTCACTGCAGTTCTCCAGCCAGGAAATTGCACAAACAAAGTGATGGGAGCTAGTAAGATTAGGTATTTGCACATTTTCCAAGCTTTGCTCCTACACTCAAACATCAAGTCCAGACCCATTGCTAACACAATTTTGAAAGCAGGTTCCCAATGATTTTTCCTGCTCTCCAACTACCTGTCAACTGTGTGAAGAAGGAAGCAACAGTGCCATCTTTCTAACCAGAAGGTCAGAAACCTCCCAGCTCTGGGAGCCAGTTTCCACTCCTTCCAGCAGGCACAGGGGGTGTGTGTGGCGGGGGAAGGCGAGACATCTTGTACTTGTGTGCATGTAATTCCCAAGTCTGTCAAATGGCCCAAGCTCTGGATGAATGCACATCAAGACATGATTTCTGGCATACCCAGGTCTTCAAGCACATCTCAGCAGAAACAAGAAGAACTTATAGAAAAATCTAAACAAAAAACTTAGTATGTTTGGTCAAAGCATTGTCCTGCAGTCACACTGGGCTGATATTTTGCTATTAATGTGGGATTTTCACATGCAAGAACTTGCCACTCTCTTCTTTCAAGCCTGTCAGCTTGAACGTTGTTCTGCCCCTCTACTGTCTTGGCCACCCAGCCCAAAGTAATCAAATCTCTTGGTGCCCTTCTGTTTGCCCTCCTCCTCCATTGACGAGGAAACCAGAAATGCTGAGGGGACAGGTATTTTGGAAACATTGCACCCAGTGAATAGCTGGAAATGCCAAGTGGAACACTGCTGGAATTCTGATGTGTGATGCACAAAGCCCTCTGGCTTTGGGAGATGTTTCAAAATAAACCACAGTGGCCAGTCTAACTCATAACTGTTTATTATGAATCACTCAAGGGTTTACACATCATTAATGGCAACATAACACTGTTAAAACACCTGCTGGATGAAATACAGAATAAAGACAACTCTTTTATATTATATGGCATCATTTAAAAAACAAGAAACAGAATAAAAAAGAAGTCATTTTAATGATTTTTTTTGCCCAGTTCTGTATCTTTCCTGAAAATATCTGGGCCTGAATCTCCGTTACTTTGAGATCCCTCCCTTGCCCAGGGCGTGGGGCTGCACAGCTGGGAAACAGGCACTCCCTCTATGAGGGGCAAGGTGGTTTCCTTCTTTATAAATGAAAATCATGCCCTCTATCTACAAAAGTGCTCCAGTGCTGACAGTACAAAGCCTCTCTCATGCACTGGCTAATATCTAACACAAAGGGATGTATGTCCCATTAATTACA
>WEIS01053207.1:27742-43713 GCA_013389965.1 Todus mexicanus
ACATGCACTTTTTTTTTTTTTTTTGGCAAGGCAACTGTTAAAATTCAGAAACTACATAACTGTCATTATATTTTGCTCAGAAACCAATGCATGTTGCATGCAGCTGAAATATTAGTAGAGACTCTGACTTAGATAAGGGTCAGTTTTCTAAGACCCACTAGTCAAAGGCAGAAAAAGAAATTAAGAGGCCTCTTGTGCAAAAGGTGCTAAAATAGGCATGCACTGATGGCCATAACCAATTAGAATATAACTTAGGTTTCCAAACACTGAAACCAAAGCTTTATTTGGCTTAAAACATGGTTGAGCTCTATACCCTTACAAATTACAATGTATATACAACAACAAAGGAATCATTTCAACATAGCATCAGTTGGCATTTTGGCCTGTAAAGAGACTAATGTTCAACACAAAAGCCTGCTCAGCAATAAATGTTTTTCATTATCTAGCAAAGACAGCAGTGCACTGGGCTGGCTAACAGGGCTGAGAAAAAGAAGAAAACAAGTTTTCCAACTCGTGTAACTAAATTTAGGATCATTTTTTCCCTTGGGCATCCTCCTGGTTTTCATCAGTGCTGTTACTGTCCTTTCCATTAGTCTGTAGCTGAAACAGCACTTTGGGTGTTGCCCCATCCCCTCCAAGAGACGCATCTCAAAAGCATATTTGATTAATAGTAGAAACAAAAATCTCCCCTAGCTGCACTTCAAAAGGATTGTTCCTCCAACTTGCCAATGTTTACCAAGAATAAGAAAATTACAATGTATTTCAGAAATGAACTACAGTGACTAAAATCAATTTTCTCTCTTGTTTAACTGTAATATTAAATAATATATAACATTTTTACACTTAATAATGTGAAGTTTGGACTTAGCTAGTAAGGAAAAAAAGCTGGTGCTGAATCTGTTCCTGGGAAATTAATTCAGCCCAACTGATCTGAAAAAAATAATTTTACCCAGACGAAAATAAATTCACCACAGGCATGGGAGTATACACACAGCCACCCATCCATGTGTACAACAGTGCTGGTACATTGAGGAATTACTTTTCAAGCACTGCCATCTCCAGTCCGTTCCTTGCGAGCTTGGATCATCTCCTTTGGAGCCTGCTTGCGGTCAGTGACCAACCCCAACCAAAACATGAAGTCAATGAACCAGGTAGTGGGGTTGAATGTCAGGCCCAGCTCACTGGCTGAGTAGTCAAATGGGAAGGTGTGGTGGTAGTTGTGGAAACCCTCACCTGAAAAACAGAAAGGATGTTTAAAGACCACATGGCTGGCATGTTTTGAACTTGGGAATACCCCAAAGTCCATGTCCTGAATCCAGTGCAGGTTGTGCTTCATCCCTGGCTGTGGTACACCTCTAGGGCAGACCCACAACAGACTCCGTTTCAGTGCTTTGGGCTTTGCTCCCCATCAGGAAGGGGCATGTCCCACCCCTTTCGCTCAGGGAAGAAAAATGTAAGTGCTTCATGAGGGGAGACCCACAACCGCATAACAAGCAGAGTCACTTACTTCTGCTGTGCTGTCCCCAGCCAACTGCTAGGAGAGGATTGCTCCTGTGAACATATTTCTGCCCAGAGACTACATGGCACTATATTACTGTGGGCACCGTCATTTGAACTAGGGAGACTTCCTCCACAATGTGCAAACTCCAGCCTCCTCCAAGCCCTAGCTCCAAGTGGTGTTCAGTTGCAGGTTCCCAAAGCCCCAGTGAGGGAAAAACACAATAGGACATCGCTCTGAGTTTACAAAGCTCTACCTAGGGCTACAGCACTTACCAATAGCTCCCAGAGTGACAAGGGTGTTCTGCCTGGGGTTGATGTACTTGTCATAAGGGCGGTTGCCGTACATATGAGCAGCGCTGTTGACCAGCCAGGTAACATTGAGGGAGATGGTGTACCGGAGGATGGAGGCAAGGAAGTAGGCATTCCAAAGACTCTCGCCCCAGACGTACCATGGCACAAAGGTAGGGATCACAAAGCACATCAGCAGAACTGAACTCTTGTAATACCTGCAGTGAAAGAAAAGGACATCATTACTGTGGTGGAAATGACTGCTGGAGAGAAGTGGGCTTGGATCTCTGGAGACATGTCTCTGCCAGAAACCCCTGGTGTAAGCTGGGCTGGCCCCATAATCATAGCAGCAGGGAACATTTCAGGCATCCACAATCATGACATGTTTTTTTCAGTGCAATTCAAAATGCTAGAACAACTTGAAACTCCAAGGCAGCAGGAAATGCTGGAGCTGAACAGCTGAGATCCAGTCCCAAAGCAAACCTCCCAAGTTAAGAATGTGGGGAAGTGCAGAGCTGGCTGTATACCCTGCACCTAGCATCCAGCTCCGGGAGTGGGAAAGCCCAGGGCTTGGTGTGGAATCACTGGAGCTATGTCAGAAACACGCTCACTGCTAAGAGCTGACAAAGACTTCCTCCATGCTCAGATCAGAAGGGATCTGCATCACAGGGCAGGTTGCTGTGGTATGTCCAACAGTGACGGCAAACCCAAAGCAGCTGCTGAGAGACCACAGCCACCTCACCAAGGGTGAGGAGAAAGATGCATCTTTGCCTAGGGGCCAGGATTACTGTTGCTCTCCCAGCCCACTGGCTGATTCAAGCCCTGCCACTCCTCCATATATTGGACAAAATCGGTGTGCAGTGCAAAATGGGTAGGGAGGAAGCCAAACAGCTTGAGAATAAACAAGAAAGCTTTACAGTGCAGCTAAAGCCACACTCCCAGGCAAGACAAGGAAGAGAAAGCCTAAGATGCATGTGAAGTGCAGAGACCATAGTGGGAGAAATAAAGAGAAAAATCATACTGGGGGAATTGACTGAAGGCACGTGGAGAAAGGGAGCAGCTCACCAAGAAATGGAGAAGCAAAGTTAAAAGTGAGATAGGAAATAAATGACTCTAAATGCAGAATGGGCTAATGCTGCTCAGAAGCAGAGACCAGCAGAACAGTGCAGCTTGGGAGCAACCTACAGTCTGTTCCCAGCTTGAGAAGAAGCAAGGCCCCTATCCTTCACGCTAAACTCTTCCACCTCCCTGGAATCCAGGTTTACTACAGCCTACAGTGATCGCAGGCTATCGCCATGAAAACAACCTGCCACATGAAACTGGAGCAGTAGGCTGAGGTGACAGGAATTTGAAGGGTGCAGAAAGAAAAGAAATGCAAAGATCCATGTTATTTGTGTCTGTATGACAGGTTTTAAAATAGATCCCTGCTTTTGTTGAGTGTTCTAGAAGGGATGAGGAAGAACAGAGTTTGGATTTATTAAACAGTACTAAAACTTCCCATTTGTTGAAAGTTTTCAGAGAGGAAAAGCCATCAGTTTGGTGTGACAAAACCAAAAAATTTTCAGGTAAAACCCACAGAGGATTGGAAAAATGTCAATATTAGTATTTTTGGAATAAAGTTTCCATGAACATAGTTCTCATCTGTAACAAAGCAGCTAGTTTTGATCACCTTGTGTATGAAATAAATTAACCTCTTGCTCTGTAATTTGTTTGATATTTTTGTTGCTGTTAGAGGTTGTGCCTCACATGCTGGCCTCCAGGAGAGGTGCAGTTCTCCAGCAACACTAACCATGCTGAAAAGACAGCATTTCCTCAGCTTCCTCACAGAATTCAGTCTTCTCTTTCCTGACACAAGGCTCTCTAAAGGAAACAAACCCCATTCTTCACTCTACCAAAGATAACAGATAATTTCCCACTCATCTGACTGACTTCTGAACCAAGCTGCGAATAAGGTTTGCAAACCTCATTAATTCAGCCTCACCTCTGTGCCTGGGAAGATCATGGAACAGATCCTCCTAGAAACAATGCTAAGGCACATGGAGAACGGGGAGATGATTCAAGACAGTCAGCATGACTTCACTAATGGCAAGTCCTGCCTGACCAACACAGTGGTCTTCTGTGATGGAGTGACTACATCAGTGGACAAGGGAAGAGCTACGGATGTCATCTATCTAGACTTCTCGAAAACCTTTGGCTCAATCCCCCACAACATCCTTCTTTCTATATTGGAGAGATAGGGATTTGTTGGGCAGACTGATAAGAGGGATGGCCACATCCAGAGGGTAGTGGTCAAGAGCTTGATGTCCAGATGGAGATCGGTGATGACTGGTGTCCCTCAGGGGTCCATACTGTGGTCATACTGTACGCTGTTTAATATCTTCATTAATGACAAAGACAGTGGGATCCAGTGTCCCCTCAGCAAGTTTGCAGATACCACCAAGCTGAGTGGTGCAGCTGAGACGCCTGAGGAATGGGACACCATCCAGAGGGACATGATGAGGTTCAACATGGCCAAGTGCAAGGTCCTGCACCTGGGCCAGGGTAATTCCCAGTATCAATACAGGCTGGGAGATGAAGGGATTGAGAGCAGCCCTGCCAAGAAGGACTTTGGGGTACTGGTGGATGAAAAGCTGGACATGAGCCAGAAATGTATGCTCACACACCACAAGGCCAATCTCATTCTTGGCTGCATCAAAAGAGTAGTTGCCAGCAGGCCAAGGAGGTGGTTCTGCCCCTCTACTCTGCTCTGGTGACACCTCACCTGGAGTATTGCATCCAGCTGTGAAATCCTCAGCACAAGAAGGACACGGACCTGCTCAAGTGGGTCCAGAGGAGGGCCGCAAAAATAATCAGAGGGATGGAACACCTCTCCTATGAAGAAAGGCTGAGAGAGTTGAGGTTGTTTAGCCTGGACAAGACTCCAGGGAGACCTTATTGCAGCCTTTCAGTACTTACCAGGGGCCTATAAGAAATATGTGAAAATCTTTTTAGTAGGGCCTGTTGTGACAGGACAAGGGGTAATGGTTTTAACTTAAAAGAGGGTTGATTTAGACTAGATATAAGGAAGACATTTTTTACAATGGGGATGCTGAAACACTGGCACAGGTTTCCCAGAGAGGTGGTAGAAGCCCCATCCCTGGAAACATTCAGGGTCAGGTTCAACAGGTTGCAAGTTAAAGACCAAGTTAAAGATGTCCTTGCTCACTGTAGGGGAGGTGGACCTGATGACCTTCCAACTCAAGCCATTCTATTATGCGATGATTCAATTAAAACCATTCTGTGTGATGCAAGAATCCGAGACTGAAGTCATTGTGAAGACATGAGATCTCACATCTGAATGAGGACCCAACTACACTCTGTCTGTCTCCCTTTGACTGAAACGTTCACTCTGGAATGACAAACCTCCTTACCTGGAGTTCAGGGGCACCAATGCTTCCATACATACTTGGAAAACAACACTGTTTTCATTATGTAAACTTTGTCATGAAGACACTTCACCTGTGAGCCTCTCTTTCACATCACATACAGATTATTATTTACAGAGTGTAAATTTTGCTGTTAGTCATGCCTGGAGCAGTACGGCCATTTCAGCTGAAGTGATGTAGTTTAAAATTGATTGAGTGGCTCACCAACACCACTGAATTCAGCAAAGCTAACTACCTGGCTTTAAGACAAAACATGACAAAGACTGGCTTATTAAGAGTCTTATGGATCTGACCTGCTAAGTTTTCCATGCTGTCAAAATACCCAGCATTTCAACCTTACAGAAAGCAGAAATCTGATTTTTTCTTCCCAGATAAGGGAAGGTGATCTCCAAAGTTTTAAATTCAAATCCAGAGCAGAGACATTTGCTAAGACGTAACTTCCCTGCAGAAAACATAATTCTTCAATACATATTTGCAGCAGTAAAGCCTACTTCTCGTGGGATGCTGTTCTCTCAAAAAGGGTAGTAACTCACAATCTTTTTGGATGACTGCTGTATCCTGCCTGAGTGACGACTTGTCCCCACTAATACCTAGATCTTTCCTCCACTGTGTGGTGATGTGAACCATCTGGCATCTGAGTTAGCTAATCCTGGCAGATGAAAAGTTTCTCATTCATCAAAGCAAACTGTGGCTGCTTGAATAAAAAGGTACAATATAAAGACTATATGCTTTCAGCTCTTGATTTTCAGAGCAAACCTAAGTAGTGTAGTGCTTCCCTGAGGCACAACAACCTGAATGTTATTTAGCTAATAGGATATAATGAGATAACTAAGGGTATCTTAAGGATATGTCTACAGGACCTATGAGTTACTAGGTCTACTGGAAGCAATATATCCACATTATCAGAGCCTTCATGGTGTATCTAAGCAGAAATATTCCCACACAGCCTTGCTTTGGGCTGCATGTACCCATCTGCATAAACTGCAACAAATCTCTTGATGGTCCCTAAATTTAGGAGCTTTAGTTCATTGCTTCAGTTTATTTATTTATTTATTTGCTCATGGATATTTGTTTCCTCCTAGAGTATAGATTTAGTAAAACTAAGATTTGAGAGCAGAGGAGTTTATACTAAGAATATAGAAAAGCCTGGAACTCATTTTAGTGGTCTTGATCAGAAAAAAATAAAAGCATGGGTGCCTTTAACTGAAACACTTGTAAATTATTATGGTTTTGATATATAATTGTTATTTTTCATTTTATATATGATCATGTAAAGCTGACCTGTATAGCAAGGAGCTGCATCAAACTGCCAAAGAGATTTTGCCAACTGAGGAACCAGTAAAAACAATGATACATGGAGCTCAGTGAATTTCTCATTCCTGGAGCTCTTCTAGCGCTGGAGTAACTCTGCTAGTGCCAAGATTTCTCTAATGCAGAAAATAAACTGGTTTCTGGACTCAACTGACAGCTCCGCTCACCCATAAAACACTCAGAAATGAGCTTATATGGTTTGCCAAAGTACCTGGACCAAATGCTTGCAGGCAGAGACAGTCTTCTTGTGCCTAAAACACAGGTACTCGTGTAGAGGACAAAGAATTTTGCATGAATTCCCACCTCACAGAGAATGTGTAGCAAACTGATCAAGGTGTGTCCTAATTCTCAAGGGAGATAATTAATCTTGTGAAAAGTAACAGTCTTGGGAGAGGAAGAGCTTCATCTGTGCTGGCCCACAGGGGCCATATATGAGTTTGCAGAGTGAAACGTGCACTTCTGTGTTAAGGTAGTGATTACAGCATTTATTCCAGCGATCAAAGGAGAAGGCCAAGATCTCATCAATTTCTGCAGCGGCTGTTTTCACAGCTTTTTGGAAAGGCAGAGGGACAAGAATAGGGCTCACTGCTTTTGCAGCAGAGCCTTCAAGAAAAGTCACCGTGCATCAGCCACATGGCCATAGCGGGGGCCAGAGGGACAGCAGTCCTAGTGCCTGTAATCAAGGTGGCAGGGAAATCTTGGGGGAGAAAAGGGAAAAAGTAAAAATAAGGAATGAGCCACAGCTAGAGAACCAGGCAGAGGGACCTCTCCACCCCACCTCACACCATGGCCTAGTGCTCCCACTTACTTTCTTTGGAACCTGACAACAGGGTCATCCAGCAAGTCAGTGAAATCCAGTTTCCTTCCCTTCTCTATGACATCCCGGTGCTTGCGCACGAACAGCCAACCAATGTGGGAGAAGAAGAAGCCGCGGCGGGCATTGTGTGGGTCAGCATCCGTCTCTGAGTACTTGTGGTGTACACGGTGGTCTCGGCTCCACTCGTAAATGTCATTCTGCACAGAAAGCATGGAGGTGTGAGAGGAGAGAGGCCAGGTGCTGCTCCAGCAGTGCTACTTCCAGCTCCTTCCCCACACAGTAACAACAACAAGCCCCTCTTTGATGCTCCTCAAAAAAAGTTACAGACTAAAGACATCCTCAGGGACCCCAGCTTTGCAGCCAGCCAGCCCATCACACTGTTCCTGTCAGCACCTACACATAATAGGACATGCTCTGGCAATCAGTGACACAGAATAGACACATCCCAGGGCTGGAGATGGCTGGAAACCAACAGCCTCTTGTGAGTTATTATCATCAGCCTGCCCTGTCCTGTGTCCTTCCAGGGTGTTTGCTGCTCAAGGATGGATAGTGGGCTGGAGGGACCAGGTACATACCATTCCCATTGTTATTTTATGATTCTGCCATGAAGGAACTTGCATATTTATCTTCAGGGCACTACTGTATGGAGGCACTGAGTTCTGGCATTATAATTATGTCTCTCTCTGTGGGGATGTGTACAACAGCACAGCCTCCAGTATTTAAAAGGAGCCTACAGGAAAGATGGGGAGGGACTCTTTATCAGGGAATGTAGTGTTAGGACATAGGGTACTGGTTTTATACTGAAAGAAGATAGATTTAGATTAGGTATTAAGAGTAAATTCCTTACTGTGAAGGTAGTGAGACACTGGAACAGGTTGCCCAGAGAAGTTGGTCAAGATGAGGTTGGATGGGGCTTTGAGCAATCTCATCTAGTGGCAGATGTCCTGGCCCATGGCAGCAGGGATGGAACTAGATGATCTTTAAGGTCCCTTCCAACCCAAACCATTCTATGATTCTACAATTAAGATATCAAAGGAGATGTGCCTATTTTATGGGAAATTGAATCTTGTATTTGCAGCCAGGCTGGAATAGAAGTCTCAGACCCATAACATCATCTCAGTATTGAATTCAGATCAGATACAAAGCAAGTTCTGTCCCATCTCTGCTCAAGCTGTCAGCAGATATGAGTCAAAGAAATGCCTTATGGCTGTAAATGAGATTATGTGGATTGCAGAGAGGAAGGGATGGACCACAATTTCAGACTTCAGTCCATACAGTGAAACTTTGAATTTACTTGGCCAAAGGAATTTCAGCCTTCCAGTTTGCTCTGCAGGATGCATTGACTAATTGGACTAAACTGGTGGCTTTTGCAGCAGCGCCGAGCTATTAGTGCAGGGCATTGTAAGCATGTACAATACTTGCAAAACTCAGGCCACACATTCATCAGCACTAAAACATGGAAATGTTAGTTATTGCCCAGATCTACAACAGTTTGAATTTTAATCAGAGAATGCTGTGGAGTGCACTTTCCTCTGTTATTTCCATCTTTTCACAGCCAGGGAGGTACCCAAACAGTAATACCCGAAGGAAAGAAGGGCCTGGGTTACTTTTAGGAACAGCAGGAGCAACCACAGCCACCAACTGCTGCAGCACTGCTCCTAGCAGAACTAAGCAAACCATTTGCAGTGCCTGTGAAGTAACTGCAGTACAGTAGCCATCATGGCACTGAATATACTGCAGGACACAGTAAGCCCAGGCTAATGACAACTGTGTGTATCTGTATTTTGTGAGACAAAAGCCCTATGCTGAAAGCATCACAGAAATCATTGCTCTTTCTCTCAGCTGCCAACGTTTGAGAGAAAGCACTGAGGCCACCCATGCTGCTATGGGTATTCCAGGAACAACTGCATAGAGCAGCTAAATAATGCAGCTCAAATGCCTCCATGTCCAATTTCAGCCTTGCAAAGATAGTCTCTGTCTGCAAGTGTCCACAAGTGAAGAACAAAAGTGCCTGAAAGATCTCAGCCCTGTTGCACTCAGTTGTGCTCACCCCTGTACTGCTGTCACACAGTAGCTGAAATGATGCTGCAGCACTAACTCATCTAAGCCATCAAGAGGAGACAGTAAAGATCAGCCCCTTACCAGTGCTTCATTACATCACACCTTAACTATCCCATTGCACAAGCAAACAAAGTAAACTGAGTGAAGCAAAGGACGTCAACAAACTCCTCAGGGAGAACAAGGGGAGATCTTTACCTGGCTGCCATCTTATTTTTTTCCTGCAGAGAAATCAAAGGGAATGAAAACCTTTACACTGCCTCAAGAGGCTTCGGTGGGAATATCCAGAAGAATGGAAAACGCCAAGATTAAGTCATTTGAAAATAAAACAGGGTTATGCAAGAATAAGACCTAGGAAAGATCCTCTTAACTAGAAGTAATTTTTCAAGTGAGACTATTGATTAGTTTGTCACAAGAGCACTTGATAAAATTATTTGTGCAACAGCAGATAACCAAGTCAAAGCAGTAATACTGTGAAAAATTAACTTGGCTATTGTCCTGGTTTGGGTTAAAACAGAACAATTCTGTTCTATGACTTTTACTTTTCAGCTAAGTCTGCCTGAAGTTAGCAGCATGTTTACCAGACAGAGCCTGCTTCTAACAGTGATAACACTCGATGTTTATAGTTAGTACCAAGGATTGGTATGTGAATCAAGGTCATTGATAGATTTTGTATACCACACTGTGGGGTGCAGAAAAGTAAAGGCTGCACCTTCAGGGAGGAACAAACAGGACAGGTCACCCTAAATTAGCCAACAGGGATATTCCAGATCCATATACATCATATTTGGTATAAAGCTGAGGGATCACAAGGGTCTCGTCCCTCTTGCCCTTTCTCTCTTGGCCTTTTTGTCATTTTCGTTCTCCCTGAGATCGAGCTGCTCTCTCGGCTTTGGGACTCTTCCTCGCTCAGTTTGGCCTTGGCAGCTTCAGCTTTGCCCTGACGCCTCCAGCCCCGGCTCAGGCCTTGGCTGGGCCACAGGTTCTGGGCCGCATCCCTGAATCCAGCTCCCAGTTCCCATCTCCTGCTGGGCCCTTCCACAGCATCAGTGGTGACGGTGACGTATTTACCATCTCGAGGGGGTTTGGCCTCAATACTGGATTTGTATGTATTTGTATATATTTACTTTTTATTATTACTGTTATTATTATTTTCATGTTTAAGTAAAGCTGTTCTAGTTTCCTTTCCTAATTGATAAGTCTCTCTCCTTTATTTCCTTTCTTCCCTTTTTGGGTGGGGAGGGGGAGAGAGCGTTCTGTTGCAGGTTTGGGGGGTGCCCTGACCCCAAACCGTGACAGCTAGTCATATCACAGCAAACACCTGCAGGGCTGGCAAAAAAACATGATTCCCCAGCAGCAATCAGTTGTTTCACAGCTTCCTAACCTTTTCATCTAACTAAAAACCACAAAGGACAGAGGCCAGAACTGTTGGCAATAAATACACCAAGAACTGGAGCATAGCACATGCAAATATACTCCAAGTGTACTCATAGCAATCATTTTTCAGGAACACATCACTCTTGATCAAGTTTCAGGTAAACACAGGAGTGAAATCCCTTCCAAAGCAGAGAGGTTTTATTAGTAAGTTCCTTAATAAACCTGCAGACTAAAACATGACAACAAATTGGACTAACAACCTCAGTGTGCTGACATGAATTTTCATGCAACCACTGTTGCCGTAGGCAGATGCTCACAGCACAACCTCGGCTGAACAACACTGCTTGTTTCACAGAGATGGCCAGAAGCAACAGTACAAGGCAGTTAGCAGAGGAGACACCAGCAGGTCCCAACTGAAATGCTCAAACTTAAACACTGGGAGATCAAGCAGACACAAGCCAGGTATTACCTATTTCTGAAATAGACATGTGACAGCAAGAAGCAGTCTTTCAAAACTGTGGGAGCTTCACTCTAGATGGAGAAAAGAAACACAGCTCAGCACGCTCCAATCATAAAAAATGCACTGGGCAACAGGACAGAAATGGCCACATCTGATCATATTTCAGAGAAAGTACAGCATGTCACAGCCCGTGCACCAAGTTACAACTCCTCAGCAGAGTTTCCCCTGCCCTTCAAGAAGGTTCAGTATTTCCTCAATATTCAGCATCCAGGGATGCTGTAGGTATCTCCAATGCTGCGTCTTCCTCCCAAAGCCAAGATGAGAATGAAAACCTCATTTCTGAAACCAGCCTCAAAACCAAACTGAAAACACAATCACTGTCTGCTTGTGGTGGTGAAAACAGCAATTAGCAGGCAATGGATTCAACAGTAACTATAAGCAGGCTTCAGACTACTCTGAGAGGGTGATTTGGGCTTTCATTTTCTTTCTGATACAAAGGGCACAAAGGTGGCTTGAAGTTACTTTGAAATACTTCCCTGCCTCAGAATCATACCACATCCTCAGCCAAAACCAGTGACAAGGCCAATGCAGCCGAGAGCAAAACCATAGGAACAGGGGAGCAGAATGCAATGAAATTCCAACATGCAGGCCCACAGCAATCAGCTCAACACAGTCATTTAAATTACTTAGGAAATATAAGTCTGGTTGTAAAACAGGAGGACAGTGCCAGGGATGTCTCAGAACTCAAAACATGCTTGTTTAACATGCTGAGTAAAGGGCCTGCAAAGCTCTGTAAGGAACTGAGCAGCACAAAGCAGCTGGAATATGGCTCAGAACAAAGGAAAGTTATAGTCAAAATGAAGATATTCCATACGCACAAGGCATTGTACTCTTTGTAATGTCCAGAGGGATTAACAAATTAGTTCTTTCAATCTTAAAAAAAAATAAAAATCAAAGATGATAAATGAACAGGACAGAAGTGGGTAAAGGGACCCTTTTCATCCTCTGTCAAGGTACATGAGAAATCAAACAGACTGAAGGGAAAAAGCAGAAAACTCAGGCACAACACACATATGGTACTCAGTGCCACAAGTGGTTATGGCAGCCAAGCTTCATAGTTTTATGTTAGTAAAGGTTCATATCTCTATTTTCAACAGCCGAAGGAGTAACTAAATTCGTATCAAGAAGATCTTGGTTCTGGGCTAACTCCTACCACCAGCTGGGTGTTACACAAATATTTTTGAGGTCTAAGACTGCCTATTAGTAGGTATGGAGCTAGCAATACACTTCTTTGCAAATGTATTTGAATTCTACTGATGAAAAATGCTGCGTAAGCCAGACATAAATTAAGACTGTGAAAGGATGCCTGCTCTCCTTTCTGGGCAAATCAAAATCTCCAACTGCTTACATGGAGAGAGACAACTATGCAAACATATTTCCATCAAGTTGGCCCTTACAAAAGTTTTGATGTTGTCTGTGAAGCATGGGCCCTGAGTTGTGCCACAGATAGGCTGCTGGGGTGCTGAGTCCATGATCTGGGCATGTTCAACTTGGTCCATAAGTAATTACTGCTCCCAGACTGTCTAATACATACTGGGTGGTGAGACTGGCTCTGCATCCTGAGCCAGCAGTGTGTTATCAGCAAATGTCTTTTTGTCAGTATTTTTTTTTCTTTTGCTGTTTGTAAGCTGAAGGGACCCATGCACAAGAGAGAAAGCTGTCTGGAGGCCAAGAATCTGGATAGGCAACCACAACCCCACCTGGAAAGCCATGGAGTTAGCTGCAGCGAGGAAGATTCGCAAAGGCAGCTTGGCTTTGTAGGAACGGTGGCTCCACAGGCGATGTGCACCAGCCGTGACGCCCAGGGCCGTCATCAGGAAACAGAAATATGCTGAAAGACACGAAAACAGAACACAGGATATGCCAGTGGCCAACTGCCATTATTTTTGCTTTCTTTGATGTAAAGATCCCTTCCTGCTGATGCCTGCAGGGTCACTCAGAAGATGAGACTGAGCAGATAGGAGATGAGGTTCTCAGCCGACCTCTGCTCCATGGTCGCAGAGACACATCATTCCACACTCTCCACCCCTTCCCATTTAGCCAGTGTGTTGTTCAGGAGTTCGGCAGAACTGAAGCACCATGCCATGCCATGTTTATGCAGTGTGACTTTGCCAAGTGAAGTGAAAGTTCATCAACTCGATATGGTAACCATTTGGCTTCAGAAGATCCTGTCATCCCTGGGTTCTGCAGCCACCAGCTCTGATGCAACTTCCCAGATGGAGCTCTCCTGAGAACATGCTGCCACCCAGGCATGGGGCTACAGGGTGTGCCTGACTCTTACACTGCTATTGGGTGTTACACGTCTGTGGGAGGTGTGCCCAGATAGAGGAGCTCCTCCACATAATGATGGAGCTCAGGGAGGATGTAAGCAGGTTGAGGATCATCAGGAAAAGGGAGAGAGAGGTAGATGCTTGGAGTCACACTCTGACTCCCATGAAAGAAACCCAGCAGGGAGACAGAGCCCCTCCTACAGAGAACTCCCTCTCCTCTTTCTGCCTGACTGAATGTGGTGACAATGGCAAGAGCAACTGGAGCAACAGGCATGGCAGTCATGTCTGCCCTGCAACTATGTCACCTTCCAGGTGCTGTTGCAAAACAGGTACAGTGCTGTGCAAGGGGAACTAGACAAACACAAGCATGGTAGTTCTTGCAGCTTGGAGGTGTTGTCGAGGGCAGACCACCCCCCACATCAAAACCATCTCATTAAAGAATAAAAGATGGGTCATTGTCATAGGCGACTCACTTCTGAATAGAGTGGAAAGCCTGATACACAGACCAGACCCCCTACATAGGGAAGTCTGTTGCCTTCCTGGGGCCCAGGTTAATGATGTAAAGAAGCAGCTTCCTTCCCTAGTACAGCCCTCAATTATCCCCTTTTGATCTTTCAGGTCGGTAGTGATGAACTAGTGAGAAGTCCAAGGGCAGTGAACAGAGATTTCAGGGCCTTGGGATGACTGGTCAATGGATTTGGAACACAAGTAGTGTTCTCCTCTATCCCTCCAGTTGCACGGAATAATGAAGTGGTAAACATTAAGAGACAGAGAATCAGTGCCTGGCTCTCCGCCTGATGCTATTGGCAGGGTTTGGGGTTCTTTGACAACAGCTTGATTTACGAGACTCCAGGCCTGCTGGCAACAGATGGGAAAAACTTATCTCACAGGGAGAAAAATGATTCTAGGAAAACAGTTATCAGGTTTAACTGAGAGAGCTTTAAACCAGATTCGAAGCGGGGTGGGGGTGTAACCAGGCGGGCTAGAGAGGCGCCTGGGTGTAGTAGCTCAGCACTTACGGGGCAACGTGCTAGTATTTTTGAGAACCAGAATCCCTGCCACCCCTTAAGGGCAAAAAAAAATGCTTTCAACTCTCTCTCTGAAATACTTATACAGGAATGGATGCAGCATGGGGAATAAAGAGGAAGAACTGGAGATCTGTGTACAGTCACAGGGCCACGATCCCATTGCAATTACTGAGACATGGTGGGATAGCTCACATGACTGGAAAGCTGTCATGGATGGCAATGTTCTCTTTAGGAAAGATAGGTCAGCAAGGCAAGGTGCTGGAGTTGCCCTTTATGTGAGAAAGCAACTGGAATGTGTCGAGCTCTCCATAGGGGCAGATGAAGAGTGAGTTGAGAGCTTGTGCGTAAGGATTAAGGGGCAGACTAACATGGGAGACACTGTTGTGGGTGCTTATTACAGGCCACCTGATCAGGATGGGGAAGTTGACAAGGCCTTCTACAGACAGCTGGAAGTAACATCACAATCACAGGAGGACTTCAACCACTCTGCTATCTGCTGGAAAGGGTACACAGACAGGCATGTGCAGTGTAAGAGGTTCCTCCACTGTATGGATGATACCTTGTTGACTCAGGTGGTGCAGGAGCCAACAAGGAGAGGTACTACTGGACCTAGTACTGACAAAAAAAGAGGGACTGGTGATGGATATTATGGTTGAGAACAGCCTTGGCTGTAGTGATCATGAGAAGATAAGAGTTCAGGATCATGTACAGTACACACAAAACAACCTTGGACTTCAGGAGGGCTAGCTTTGACCTCTTTGTGAAACTGCTTGGAGAAATTCCATGGGTTAAGGCTCTAGAAGAGAGCTCGTTGATATTCAAACACCGCTTCCTCCAAGCTCAGGATCAGTGCATCCCTAAGAGCATGAAATCAGGCAAGGGAAGCAGGAGACCTACATGAAAAAGCTCAAGTGGAAGAAGGAAATATACAGTATGTAGAAGAAGGGACTGACCACTTGGGAAGATTACAGGAATGCTGTCAGAGAATGCAGGGATGAAATATGGAAAGCCAAGGCCTCCTTGGAATTAAACCTCGCAAGGGATGTCACGGTCAACAGGAAGGGTTTCTTCAAGTACACTGGGGGCAAAAGGAAAAATAGAGAAAATGTGGGCCCACTGTTGAATGAGACAGGTGCCATCGTGACAGAGGATGCAGAGAAGGTGGAANGACAGGTGCCATCGTGACAGAGGATGCAGAGAAGGTGGAATTACTGGATGCCTTCTTTGCTTCACTCTACTGCTCAGGCCAGCCCTCAGGAGTCCCAGACTACAGAGATAACAGAAAAAGTCTGTAGGAAGGAAGACCTTCCTTTAGTTGAAGACAATCAGGTTAGAGATCAGTTAAGCAAACTAAATATCCACAAGTCCATGGGTCCT
>WEIS01053208.1:0-14509 GCA_013389965.1 Todus mexicanus
ATTAAAATCAGGTTTTTGCGTATTTCTTTTCCCATGCAAAGTATAAACCAACACGGCTGGAACACCGAGGCCAAAGCCGTGTCTCTGCTCAAGTGTGCAACACAATAGCACGGCAGCTACAGAGCGAAGGCAGGCGTTACATCAGGCCCCGAATCTCTTCAAACACCACGTTTTCTGTTCAGCCTTGCAGTGTTTCACTCATCTTTGGCAGTGGGGCTGACCTGGTCATTTTTCCCTTTATACTTCTGGCTGCCACTTTCCATGACATTTCCATGAATTAACTCAGCGGTGTGGTTTTGTGCTTTACAGAGAAGGGGGGGGGAAAAAAAAATCCCTTTCCTATTTAAATAAAGACATGTGGCAGTTGACATTTCTTGAAAACACTTTGACTCCTATTAAGCTTTGTAAGTCCTTTTATTATCTTTAAAGACCAGTTAAAAGCATGTCTATGACAGCAGGCAAAATGGAGCCAGGCAGGCAGCCTACCTGGGGGAGGTGGAGGGGGATGAGTCTGGCTCCAAGCTCCATCCCAGCCAGCTCCAGAGCTGCTGCTGGGACACCCACAGCTCCTCCTGCTCCGAGCAGAGGAGGGTTTATAGGCACAGCCGCTGAAAAAGCAACAGGTCTCATCATCCCTGTAGCGTGTAACTAAAAAGGGAGCTGGGGAGAGATGTGGCGCAGCATGACCAGGAGAGCGAGGGAGGAAGCGGAGGCAGTTAACCGTGCAAAGGATTTCGGTTTGTTTGCTGCTTTGCTTCAGCTGCTTTTCCCTCCAGCTTGAAGCTGTGTTCCTGTGCAAGCAACAACTCGCTGCACGGCTGGAGCGATACCCACCAGGGACTGGCACCATTGCTCAGGGAGGATCTGCTGCCCGGTACTGCTGAGAGGTGCTGGAGATGCTCTGCTCCCCGCTGCCACCTCTCCAGAATTAGCCCTGGTTGCAGAGCCCCTGGGCTTGACCCCGGTTTAATTCCCGAGCTGCACGGTTCAGCCTGGACGCACCGACAGAGCCTTCGCTGCCACAACCCGTCAAGATACACCTTGTGAGGAAAATGCCTTTGCAACTTCCCTGAACTCGACTCCAAAAAAGCCCCCAAATGGATTGAGAGACAAGGACCATAAAGCAGTTTCCAGCGGCAGTGACACCACCAGTGCCCAGGCATAGGTCAGGGTGGACTCAGGTCTGTGTCCCCCCAGCCTCACAGCAGACACAGGCAGCACCACACTGCCCAAACAGGACAAACCTTTGCCACAGCCACACGCTGGCCATTCACCCTCCCCCTGGGCTGGCAGCTTTGCTCTGCCTCCACTGTGCATGGGCAGCGCTGCCCCTTACCCTCCACTGGGCTGCTCCTGGCCCCCGGCGTAGGTTTATTAAATTGCTTCTGAAACCCTCACACCACCCATCACTTCCGAGCCCTTCCAGCTCTGCTCTCTGAGATAAGACGACGGTGAACTCAGGGAACCCAGGAAGGGCTGCAAGTGCAAAGGGTTGGGTGGTAAATGAGAGGAGGAGCCTTAAGAGCATACGCCAAGCAAAGGGGAAGCAAGGAGGGGAAGGGGATATCCAAAATGCTGCTGAGATGGGCTTCACAGCTCTTACGGGTGCGTTTCATGGAAAGGCGATAGCGGCAGTGCCGGTGTGTGGGTGTTGCCTCATTGTATCTACTCATGCGATGAAAATATCACTGCTAACCCACAGATATCCACCATGCACTCAGCCATCCGTGAGTGAGAGAGGCTTTTTGCATGTTGTTGTTTTATAAAAAGAATTAAAAGATAAAGGCTTCCCAATTTTTAAAAATTGTTTGACCCCTTGACACAACCCCTAAAATGCTGCTCGTGGGATTGCCCTGGGCTGAACGGTCCCTTCCTGGGGGTGGTGAGTGGAAGGTGCTGCAGATCCCATGCCCCAGGCTGCTGTCCCAGCTCAGGCACCACCAGCAGGGCAGCTCAATTCGCATCTAACCCCAGCACCCAAAGGCTGACAGCTTTTGCTTTACTCTTCCCACCACAAATCGGCATTTCAAGTCAAGCTTTGGTCCAGGGAAATGATTGCAGAACCCCTATGACCTCAGATCACCTCCCCTGGAGGCGAAGGATGCTGCTCAGGCTAAGGAAAACCTTCCTTCAGGGGGACAAATCAACCTCCCCCGTAACCGCCCGTACTGGCATTGCAATAGGATGTCAGCACCAGACCCACCACCAGCTAAAATCTCTTTGTCAAACGCTGACCTAGTTTATGGGCAGGATATTTGAGGCGACCCCAGCTCCTTGCACGGCCCGTACAGTTCCGAGCGCACTGCTGGCATCAACGGCGGCACAAAATGATGAAAGGACACAGATTTCAGCATGAGTTTTCCAATGGGAACCAATTAAAAATGAAAGAATCAGCAAAGCTGTTCAAAGGGATGTGAAAAATCACTGGGCAATGTCCTTTTAAGCAAAGATCTCACCTTTTTCGTACGCTAGATCCTCGGGCAGCCTACCAAGCCTATTTAAGTGGGCATCGAAGAGAAAAGTACCATTAAAATTTAACTTGTACCAGGCTGTTAATACACTGAGTGGCACGGGGACTGCCACGATGGGGAGGGAGCTTGGCTGGGGCTGGCTGGTGATGCTCATCCCTGCCGTGCTGCTTCCGCAGAGCTCCCTTTTCCCTGGGGATTGCCTCAGCAACGCCTGGGTAAAGAAGGCTGAGCCTCAACATCTCCTCCCTGCATGGAGTGTGTGAAGCTTAATGCAAATCCAGGGCCAGCAAACAGGGTTTTTTCCACCGTGGGTTTTCTCTCTGGCTGGGTACGGCTCTCACTGTCCTGGCTGCCTGTTGGACAAGCTGCTGCAACCCCAGCACAGCCTTTGNGCTGGCTGAGCTGGGGTGCCTGGCTGAGCTGGGCTGAAGGACCAAGCCGTGGAGACGCGGCTGCTCATGAGCCAACACAAGACTCAAGCAAAACGCAGAAGCCCTCAAACCTCCCTCCTGCTCCACCACAGACATCTCACACAGCTGGGGAGAGCTGCCAAGCCCTGAGGGGGGTGGGCTGCAGCCTGTTGCCTAGAGGTGAACTCCAGAAGTCAAAGGCTTGTGTTACAAATCTCAGTTTTCGGTTAGTTCAGTGAAGCTGATAGTTCCTGACGGTTCCTGCTCTTGGTTTCTGCCCTAGCAGGGGGTGGATTTGTTTTGAAATTTGGGATAAAAATAGCGCAACAGCTCTTGAGAAGGCAACTGATGAAGGAGAGGTCATTTTAGCAGCACTAAAATACTTGCAGCCTTTTAAACTGAAATCGTTTTTTTGCACACTTGTGGCTTGGCAGAGCAACAGGCGGCTGCAGAGACACCTCTGCACGGCACATACGGCACAGACCATTTCACACCCCCCCCAACCCCCCATCTTCTGTGTAAAATCAGCTCTGACAAATCTGAAGCAAGAGAAAATCAAGACATGACTATGAAGGACAATATCAGGCCAAGCCTGTTAAATTATCTCCCCTCTTTCTGTCATGTCTCATTTGCTACTGAGCTGTCAGCTCCCACCCCTCATCAGCCAGCTTCCATCACCCTCCCATTAAATTTTCAATCTCCTGGTTTCTCTCTAGCCAAACCAGAAGGATTCCCCTCAGATGCCTGCAGAGTCACCCTGTATCTCCCCTTCAAACGCCTTAAATATTCCTTGGTCAGGAGATATTCTCCCCGTGCCCTCCCAAGCCGTGTGATGCTGCTCCTGGGGAGCTGGGGAGCCCCTTACGCCACCCCCGGGGTGGAGAAGGGATGATGCCAACCCCTATTTCTCCTACATCTGGCTAAATGCCACCCTGGTCCATACCCTCACGGCTCTGCAAATAGTAATTGCGCCAGCCAGCCGCTCTGGATTCATCTCTGCCACCCCCTCCCAGGCTGAGGACACCAGCGCTGCCACCTCCCGCCTCCGCGGGCATTAATCAAAGGGCACGCGAAGCTTTTGATTTATGGTTTGCTCCAGCCTCCAGCAGCGAACACCGGCACGTACCGGTGAGCTGTGAGACAGCCCGGGGAGGGCAGCGAAGGGATGCTCGCCGTGCCAGGCACCTCTTCCTCACCTTCCTCTGCTGCTGCTCTGCACCCCAGGGGCCTGGTCTGGGCCTCGTGCTGGTTCCCTTGCTCCCCTCTTCCCCCACGGCACAAGGGCAGACCTGGGTGGCAGCTGAGGAGGAGCTGGGATGGATTTGGGGAGCAAAGAAATGACACAACCAAAATAACCTGAGCTGCACTCGGGTCACACGAGAGAGGGGACGGCTTTTCCACCGGTGGAACTCCACCGACATTGCGTTCCCCAGCAGAGAAAATGAACTAAAAGCCTTGTAGGGCTCACTTTTAATTTGACCTGAGCAGGAGCACAAGCAAGAAACATCTCCGTGTCCTCCACACCCTCCTGCCCCTCTTCCCACGGTTCCAGCTGGTCCCATCTGAGCTGCAAGGTCTGTGTCACAGCAAATTTCCACGTGCAGGGACGGGCAATTCTCAGCAAAGCAAAACCCCGGGGTGTTTTTACACCCTGTGGCTTCAAATCAACAAGAGCTGCAGCTTGTTCAAAATGTAAATGCGCTAGAAAACAAGTTTCAGGAGGAAAACCTTGGCATACAATAGCGATCGCGTTTCTTAATGTTAATTTCTTATCTCACCTCTCCAAAGTCCTTTGCAAGGTTTTTATCCTGTTAGAGGAAATCCATCCCCCTGATTTTCCCAGGCTGAGAGAAAAGCAAAGCAAAGTATTGATCCTAATGAGATAACACTGACAAGAAAATGGCAAGAGCTGCTCCTATCTAGTTAAAACTTATTCCATTTTTGACTGGTGGGAAAAACACACGCTTATCAATTACCCGCGCAAACGGGCGATGTCCAACCTAGATATCTGGTCTGCTTTTTCATGGTAGCCTCCAAATTCCAGCTACCCCTGCATTTATTTATTTAATTTTTCTTTTCTCTGCGTGTTTTGTTCTTTTAAAAAAATCCACAACAACCCCCCCCCCCCCCCCCCCCGAACTGAAAATAGCCTCTTACACAAACCAAATCCCGGGACCACCGGCGGTTTCATATTAAAAGAACATTTGGTGGCATTTTAATCTCGGAAGGTAATGCAGATATTTGTCATTTCTGATCTCCCCTTTCTGCGACTGTCCACAGATGACGAGATCCGTGAAATTGCTACTGCCAGGGAGCGAAATGAGAATTAACCTCGTGCCCATCAAGCTGCCTCGGTACCACCCTTTCCACGCCAGCCTTGACCATCACCATCGGAGAGGCAGCTCTTGGGGCCATGCAGCCCTTCACCCCGTGCCATCTGACACTCCACGGCCCCGTGTTAGCGGATAATAAACTCCCCCCCGTTAACAGATTGCTTTAAATCCAACACTTTCATTCCCGTTCTCATTTGCTTTGCCTTTCATGCCTCTTTCTCATGTATAAAAGGGAAACGGAGGGGGGGAAATAAAAAAAAAAAAAAAAGGGGGAAGAAAAGACACACGAACACCTGAAAATCTTTTTCATATACCTGCTGCTGCTACCACTCGGTGCTGAATCTGAATAGAAACGGATGGGAGGGAGCTGGGGAAGGATGAATAACATTTCATGCCCTGTAGTCAAACATAATTTCAGGCAGGAGATGAGCAGAGACTGGTAAGATGGCTCATCCCGGCAGATAGCTAATGTGCACTTCAGAGCCCGCGCTTTGAAGGCTGGGGTCTAATTTCCAGCCTGCAATTATTGTACTGGAAATAACTTCTCAGAAAATGGGGTCACTTTCTGGGGGTGGGGTAGGGTTAGATAAGGGAGGGTCAGAGTCCCAGCAAAGGGAGGTCCTTGGGGCTTGGGTGTGGGTAGATGTGGCTGCCCGGGCACCCCTGGGGCTGCCACGTGCTGCCGCTGATCTCCTGAAGAGCAGGGAAAGGTTTCAAGCGCCTTAGGAGCCCCCAGGACACAGCATTGCTGGCTCCCTGTGCTCTCACCTGGAGCATCTGCCTCTGCTCAGTGGCAGTGACTGTCCTTGGTGTCCTACAGCCAAGACTTTCACACAGGTCTGTATTTTAACCTCAAAACCTGTGGCGCCGTTTGCCAAAGTACCAAAAAGTCCGTGTTTCTCCTTCCGTCAGTGACACTTGACAGGAGCTCAGTGCTTTGCGTGGCTACAGGGGCAGTTTCTGATTTTCAAGGGCAGAAGTGTTGCTATTACATGGAGAGCTGCTCTGTTTGTGTTTCAACAACGCAATGCTCTTGCTTGGACACTTTGCCTTTGCTCGTCCTGACTTGGAGCACTGAGCCCATAAAGCGATGGCCACCATGGGCCAGATTTGGCAAAAAGGCTCAGCACAGTGAGAGCTTTTGATACTTGAGTCACTTCTTGTGGTACCTGATGCTCTTCTGGGCAGGAGCAGATACGGGAGCACCCTGCCTTTCTGCTTTTCCCATAATAAGTCTGCAAAAAGTAGAATAAAGCAAAATGGTCTAATGACAAATGACATCTGGTGCCCCTTAGCAGGGCTGGGGAACTCACTGGGGGCCCGGCTCAGATTTAAGCCCAAATAACTGTCTCCAGATGGGATTTGCTGCAATTCTGCTCTGACCCAAACTGACCACACTCTACAGCTCAGACTTGCAAAGGTTTTAGAGCACCTAAACATGCAAACAGGCACCTGGCAAAGATTTTCAAAAGCAGCTAAGAAGATTAGGTGTCCAAGTCCCATTGGGCTCTGAGAATTAGGCATGTAACCTGCTTAGGTTCTTTTGGAAATTCCTTCAGGGATTTAATTGTTTGGGTTGAAACTTTCTGCAGCGTGTCCCTCTCCAACTGTCCCAACACCATCTTCAGCCTCTGCACTACAGACTTTTTTTGGGGAAGAAATAAGTTGGTAGGAAAGTTTTGGACAATTTTTTATACTTTAGAGGAGGATCTTGAAATTCAGAGTGCAGTGGCCGAGGGCTTACACCGAGCATGTCCTGATAAGAAGCTGCACAAAGCCAAGGCAAGAGGCAGGGCTGCCTCCCCTGGCCTCTAGCAACTGCCATGATGTGAAGTTGGGGGCAGGGAAAAGAGTCAGAAAGGGGAGGACTGAGACTGGCAGGGTGGAGGGGGGCAAGGGAGGTAATTCAGGGAATGGAGAAACTGGGCTGAGATGCCCAAGGAACAGTGACAGGGAGGGGACAGGAGGGGCAGCAAATGGGACAAGATAGGGGGGGTCATAAGTTGGTGCCAGGTTGCTAGGGTCAAGATTGAGGGTCAAGACAGCAGGGAAATGACACTGTAGCTTATGCCTACTAAATCCCATAAGCTGTCCTTGGCCTGGAAAAGAGACGAGGTTTTCCAACAGGAACCAGCATTCAGGTGCCAGCAAAGCTCCCCAGGCAGCCCCTCAGCACCGCTCCTCATGAGCCTGTGCCACCCCAGGTCCTGCCTCTTCAACCCAGCTTCTCACCCATGGGAACCCTGAGAACGTGAGACATGACAGCCCAAACAATTTTAAATTGCAAAGCACCGCAAAAAAACGCCCAACCTCAGCCTGTCCTTACAAATAAGCAACATGTGAAACAAATCTCTCTCCTTTCCACCTCGTGCTGCCAGCAGCTACCAACAGGCAGGAGCTGGGGCACCAGCTCAGGTCTGGGTTGAGTCCCTGTTAATTTGCAGGCTTGCTCTGGGCTTTGGACAAGTTGCTCGGCCCCTCTCTGCCCGTCAGAAGGATAAATACCTCTTCCCACCTGAAAGATGTGCTGCAAATTAGATACGCTTGGAGGTGTGCAGACAGTATGGCAAGCATATAAAAAGAACAATACCTTAAACCTTTTATCAGAATCAGATAAGGCTGCAGCCAGCACAGGAGAAGGCAATGGCAGAAGCCTGTGTGCAGCTCCCAGGGCTATGGGCTGGTGCACAGGCTGTAACTGGTGGCTGCTGTGCACGTGTAAACCAAAGCACCTGAACTTTGGCTGACGTGAACGTGCTGCAGGGGCTGCTCTGGCACGCATCGCCCCAGCCTAGCGATGGGTAAGATGTGCTGAGCTTTAGAGTTGCCACTTTGGAGCAGTGTGGGCAGTTAGGAATTTCGCTTAGCCTGGGATAGAACTTTGGTTTCACCTCCCTTTTCCAGAAGAATGTCAACAGCAAACATGGGTGGGCTCAGCTGGGCCGTCACCATGAGCAGGGGATGCTGCACCTCTCTCAGATGTGCACAATGGGCAGGTGATGGGGCACCCCCTATGGATGTGAATGATGGGCAGGTGATGGGGCACCCCCTATGGATGTGAATGATGGGCAGGTGATGCTGCACCTCCATCGACACATCTTTGCAAGCGCTGTCCTGGGGTAGGGGAGCACGCGTGGGACCTCCCCCCTAGTGTCTCTGTTTGCCCATGAAGGACGTTGGGGAGGGACAACTGCACGTTTCTGCCTTTTTAATTTCCCTTCTTCTCTTCAGCATCTGGGCAGGGTTCACCCTCGGCTCTCCTTGCCCTCCAATCCAGTCCAAATAAACCCCAACACCTTCCTCTTGCCTGTCTGCAGAGCCTCGCTTCCCTGTCGCACCCACAGCGAGTTTATCCTTCTCCATTGGAAGAGCTGCCTGCAGTTCATTAAATATCTTAAAGGTGTTAATGACTTTTAAAAAAAGACCCAAACTGTCTGATGTTTTTCCAGCTCATTTCCTGCTGCTATCTCCTCGAATCCGGTGGGCAGTAATGACACGTCTGAGGTAGAAAATGGGATTATGATGAACAGTGTGAACGCTGCTGATATGTGGACAACGTTAAACATTCGCAGCTTCTTTTCTTTACCTTTTCTGTCTGCAGGTATCTGTACAAGCGCATCCTCCTTGCACTGAGCTGAGCCGTGGTGTCCTGAAGGAAGCCAGAGGAGAGCCGAGGCAAAGCTTTCCACAAGCAGAAATTCTGCCAGGAATTCACTATTTATCTGACCAGACCAAATATCTTGGATAAAGCCACCTTTGCTTCCCACCCCCCTGTAAAATGCTACCAGGATGCTCACGGCTTGAACTTCGACAGACAGACGCTGCAAATGCAGATAATGGAGAAGAATCATCCAGGACTGCATCTTCCAGACCCACAGGAGTTTGGATTTTACTAGACAAAAGCAGGGAGTGGTGGAAGAAAAGGAAAAGTCCTGGCCCTATTTGGCCAGGGAGAAACCAAGAGGTTGGGTGACTCCCCCAGAGTTACCCAGGAGAAAGGAGGATTCCACCTGAATCTTCTTGGTTGGTGGAATTAAATTTCAAGCCGTGCAACTTTTGCTCCAAAGACACCTCAAAAAGAAACCCAACATTTTTCAGAAGGGAAAAATAGGCAATTTCCCCTCCCCCCAATTTACTGAGCCGGTGTTCTTGCATATTTTGCAAACCCTGGAAGTGAGCATCTTCCTGCTGTAGCGACTACGGCGCTGGGGGGAAGGGGAGGATTTTTCTGGAATTGTATTTTTCCCTATGAAATGTGTGTCTGGATGAGAGAGAAAACTATAGAAACCAGCTGGCAGTTTAGAAGAAAAATGTATTGACTACGCTAAGCGTATGATTGTCAAAGGTTCGTAACTCAGCTGAATCAAACCCAATTTCTTTCAGAACAATGAGCAGCGCTTCTCAATGACAGCTCTTCCCAGGCCAGATTTCATCTTTTGGAAATAACACCCTGCAAGTACTTCTCACATAGCAACAGCAAAAAAAGGGGCTCTGGGTTTCTTATACTGCCTCAGGTAAGGCCAGGTTGTTGCAGCCAGGCCAAACAGATCTTGCCCAAGTATTTCCAACTACTAAACTTTGCACAGACTCCCAAACCTGGAAAACTTCATCTTGCCTGAGAGGTGAATGTGTGGAAAAGTTCTGTGGAAATTCAAACACAGGGCTAGACGGGAGCCCCATCCCCTGCCCAGCCAGTCCTAATTCTCTGCAGTCTCCTGCACTTCTTCTAGCTGATGATTTCAACTTTCAGCACCTTAGAGAGACAACTATAAAAAACCCTCCACTATAAATCTGGTCAGCACTGAGCACACTTGAATCGTGACACGTTTGCCTTCTAGGTACCAGTGCAATAAATGGTACCAAACGGAGAACCTGGCTAATACTCAGAGAAACGGAGGCCCCGTGTGGCTCAGGACCTGGCTGCTCCCCAGCCCCTGCCACCCGCCTCTGCTCCAGGGCAAGAAAAAGGGCTTGGAAAATTGGCACAGAGACCCCTCCCTGGAGCCAGGCCTTGCCCATGCTGCCTGGTTGGGTTATTTTCCTTGCCTTCCCTGTATCCTTGTGTTTCGCCAGAGTTCAGAGGCACACCAAGGCCAAAGGGGCTCAGCTCCAGACCAGCGTGGGACTGACTGGCAGCCCTAGGCAGGAGCTGGGTGTCCCCACCGGCTGCCAGCAGCAGCAGCAGCTTTGCCCTGGTTTTTGTGACGGTTCTCAGCTTATTTCAAAGAAGGTGTTCAGGGATCACAGGGAAGCACCTAAAACTGCAGCACAGCTGGTGAAAACACTGGAGTGATTCCCAGGAGAGAGAAACCACCAGATATCACATCGCTCCAACAGCCAAGGTCCTTCTAAATACATTAAGCACGTGCTTGCGCTGGGCAGGGTGCACTGTGCAACGTGCCCTGAAAATCATACCTGTGCTTCCACAACAAGGACCGTGGAGGGAGATAAAAGCTCAGAGAGCTCAGTTGAATTACCCAAGAGGTTGCTGCTGCTCCCCAAACTGGTACATGCTCCCTCCACCGGCACCCAAACCCCACACGCTGCAGTGAGAACCAGGCAGGTCCCAGCCCTTAACTCCGAGCACAACCCTTCGCTCAGCCGAGCCATTCCTGGGAGAAAAATGAAGCCAATACTCCAAGGTTTGCCACATCAGGCAAACGGCTCGCTCAAGTTAAACAAAAATAAAAGATGCTTCTCCCTGCTTGCTTCATCTTCCCCTCTCCCCGCTTCCCACCAAGCCTACCAAGATTACAGTTTTAAAAAGCACTTTCTCTTAAACGTGGGAGGAAGATTGCCTGAGCTCTCATGCGTTCACTGCTGGATTGTATTGTTGCTGCTTTTAACATGTTTCGCTCAGTTAAATAGTAACTGATGACAGCTACACTCTTAAATCCTTTGGTGTTTTTATCATGGGTTTTTTTATATATATATATCTCTATCTTATAAAGAACAGCATACTGCAAGGCCTCTTACCATATCAAAAACAACAAAAAAGCACCCTATTTTTGTGTAAGGTATCAAAGCAATAACGTGTGCCAGTGCAGCGGAGCCAGCCTATCAGAGGTTTATCGGCTTTTATTGGCCTTGGGCAACTCTGCACACGACGGTCTTTAGAGTGACATGGAATTTATTAAACTTTTCCACAGCCTGACAGTCTTCTCCCAGCTCGTCCCCACCCCCAAGCTCTTTTCTTTTGAAAAATGATTTCTGCCAATCTTGTGCTTTTAACATATTTTTTTTTAAAAAAAATTCTGTCTCTTGTTTTATTTAATTTTTTTTTTTAATCACTGGTCGCTGAAGCAAGACTCCTCAAGCATCTGTTTAAAGAACCCCATTAAGGTCCCACCACAACAACAAAAAATACAGAGAGAGAGAAGCACGAAAGCAGCGGCGCAGCCCATTACTGCCTGGTTCAGCCTTATTGCTCTGCATTACTCGATATGACAAGCTCTGCATACATATAACACACACCAAGGGCTTGGTTGCTTTTTTTTTTTCTTTCCCTTTTCCTGGCTTGCCTAATTTAGGCTTTGTATGGTACCCTGTAATAAATTTCATCTTTCAGACAATAGCCTGTCGCCTTCAGCTGCCTGCCCCGTCCATAATCCAGCGCTGTTAAAAGCATCGCCTTTGCTTGCCACTTCCCATCACCGAAGCGGCTCGTTAGGGTGATGCCAGCCGGCGCTGACGGCGCGAAGATGCTGCCGGGCTTTCCATCAGCCTCCGGTGCCTTCCCTCTTTTCCCTGTCTCCCCAAATCCCTGTCTTTTTAGCTTGGCTGCAAAAATCTCCATCAGCCAAAGACTCTGCTGCGAGTGGTGTGCGGTACGGGGTGGAGGGGTGTGCGGCGGGGTGTTGCTGTGTGCTCGTGCCAGGCTAGATGTGTGCAGTTATTTGCAAGCTTATTTGCGGCCATTGCAGGGCGTACACCTGGCAGAAGGAAAGGAGAGCCTCCAAAATGTGCCTGCCGTTTGAAACCAGCCACAGATGGTTTTCCAGGCTCTGTCGGTGGGTTAGTGCTTCTCCTGCTCTGCTGTGCCCAGGAGTGAGGATTTCTGCTTCTGACCTGGAGCAGCTGCCCCATTTGCTTCCCCCCCAGCCACAAACCACAGATGACTTGACACCCGTTTTTTGGACCGCGCAGTGGAACATTATTTTCTGTAAGTTTTACCGTGTTTCCTCTGAGTGAACTTCCCTCTGCAGAGCACCGGCAGCTCAGGGATGTGGTGGTTGCCACGGGCTCTTACTGGAGCCACCGATAACCAACGCTTGGCTCTGGTACATGATGCAGCAGCTTCTGGACACCTGCCCAGTGCATGCAAACACCACCTCAACACGGTCACGGGCAAGGAAGGATTCCTATTGTACCTCCTTCTACATCCTACACTCAATCTCCAGCATCATCATCATCTCCCAGGGTTATTTATTATTCCTTATGGCCAACGCCATGATAACTGCTGCACAGAGAGGTCCTGCAAGGTCTTGCCCGAATCAGACGGCAATCTAATTTCTAAATATTATCATTAAAAATAAGCACATTCCCTAGGCAGAGTGCACTGCACACGCTGCCCTTTCAACCTCACATCTCCAGCTGCTGGGGAAGGCCCACACAGGGCTGCATTTTAATGCTGAAATCTCCACTAAGAGAGATTCCCCCATCCCTTCTCTCTTCAGGGAGTTCCCCGGCACCGCCTGGGCAACAAGTTCACTTGTTGGCAGGGGAGGTCAGGGCTCAAGGTGATATTTTCAGTTCCTCGGCATGTTCCTCTGAAAGATGCTGAAAAACTAATTTGCTTGTCCAGGAGGCAAGAGGGGCAGCAGGAGCCACGAGCTGAGCTCAGGCCTGATGCTTGGGCACCAGGCCCAGGCTGTTGCCAAGGAATTGGCTGTTAAAGGCAACAATGGCTGTTGCCATTAGGCCCCAAATTCAGGGGGTGCTGGGGACACAGTGCAGCGTGGCAGCTACGACACCCCAGCAGCTCAGAGTGCTTGATGATGCCCCGTCACTGATTTTCTTTATCCAGAGTGCAGAGTCGACTGGCCCCTGGATGGGGCTCGTTACTGACTCTAAGCCCCAACAAGACTTGGGATACGGCTGGGGGAGGCTGATGTTACCCCAGGAAAGCAGCAGGGATTATACCAGCCTCCTTTTCCACCTGACAACGCTGCTGGTTTCCAAGCGTGGATTCCGCCTCCCCCTACTCCAGACATACAGAAGTATCTACATCTGTGCTCGTCAGCACAACCGCCTTTAGGAAAATGAGCACTTCTAAAGCACAATCCATCTGACCTATTTTCTGACATGCACCTTAGGATGAGATGAATCGAGCAGCAGCTCTGCCTATCAGCTATATGGGGAATCGGGATGAATAGCTCAGCTGAAGCTGTCTAAATTTGGATAGAGGAGCCCAGCCCCGGGTGCCGTAACCCAGGAGTCTATGTCAGCTTCTACACAGAAGCAACTGCCCAAATTTTATTTACTTCATTTACGCTCTTCCACTAGAATCCACCTTTCCCACCTCGCAACACATCACTCGCCTGCTTCTTGTGTGAGATGAAGGTGATGGGTAAAGACAAAGCACCCCCGAAGGGTGGTTGGCCAAGATGAAAAAGAGAGAGCTCAGAGGGGGAAGAGATGATGGTGTGCAAGACTTGAGCCACAGCCATCATCACCCCATACGATGTTATCCCTGTGTGCTCATGACACCAGCTGTGATTTCAAAGGTAGGTGTTACAAGTCCAGACCATGAATCTAAAGAGCAAAACAACCCTCTAGCTGATCTAAGGCATCACTCCCAAAGAACTGCTCCAGGTATGAAGACCACATCCCCTTTGATTCAAAAAGGAAACGTGTACGTGACAGCAAGTGACAACCCAAAGCTGCAGAATCTGCACAAAGCCATAAAGCAGAAGATACTCCTGAGAGCTCATCTTCCTGCAGAAGAAAAACACACGGTGCTCGGCTGGGTAGCTAAACAGAAAAAGCAAGCAAGCTGCATCATTAGGATATGAGTAAGTCGAAGGAGCCAGCACATAGCTGTCTAGCAGCAGCTTCAAATGAAGATCTCACATTTTTCACCAAGCTGCAAAACAAAATTGCTGAGAAAGAAAATAACCCCCCATATCTGTGCCGTTTCCAGGGATCCAGGAGTTTGATGGCTGCAAGCAGAGAAACAACCCTGCCTGGCAGGCAAATCAGCGCTGTTCCCTGACAGGCCATAATGACATCTTTGCTGTGACCATGTCACACAGACGCTTTCCTGCCCAGGCTTCGATGATCTTAAAGGTCTCTT
>WEIS01053212.1:0-43530 GCA_013389965.1 Todus mexicanus
AAAAGGCTGAGGGAGCTGGGTTTGACCAGCCTGCGAAAGAAGATGCTGGGGGAAATGTAATTGCTGCTTCTGCTACTTGAATTGAGGTTAGAGAGAAGACAGTCTCTTCTTTGAGGTGCACTGTGAAAGGATGAGGCAACAAACACAAGTCGTGGCTGTAGGAAGTGACACTGGGACAATGTAGTAACACACAATGTGAGACCTCGTAGGGAGGGAGCTGGTTAAATTTTAAACCACAACCAAACCAAACCGTGTAGTCACTCATTGCATTCAGATCTTCATGCCCACCAGCAGCCACAAATGTGTCCCCATCAGTCCAGCAGCAGAATGCTTGTGTCCACGTTGTTCATCCAGGGTTCCCTGCAAAGCCGTGAAGGCCAAGGGATACCACCTGCTGAATATCTCCATCCTGTCCCATGTCCGTGAGTCACCCGAATTTACAATGTTGGCTTTTGTCTCCTATTCTAGGCATCCTGAGATGGTGCACAGAGATGTGCTGGGGCCTTCCTGACTTGCTCTGCTAGGTGCCATCAGCATGTCCCATTTGTGTAGCCCTTCTCCTGCCTTTGTTCCTGCTGTTGCATCCACACAAAACATCCCCAATCACACCAGCCTGAACATTTCTGTTACGGTCCCCTGCACAGCCGAGGAAACATTTTTCACTCTGGTTGAAAAACAAATCCAAGCAAAAAAAACCCAAAACCCAACCCTTCTTGAAAACGGCTTCCTCAAAGAGCTTGGGGATGTGGTAGCTGGGCAGGATGAACCTGGCTCCTGCCCCAGCTCAGTCACCCAGGTTTCCTCAGCCACCCCCCCAGCCCGCCCTGCAGCCCCAGCTGAGCCTTTGCTTTGCAGAGTGACTTATCCCCCACCTGCCTCAGAAAGTTTTAGTCATCACCCAGCTGCTGAATAACCCTCTTGTCTGAATTCCCCCGAAGGCCCAAAAAGTCTCTCTGCTTATCTAACGCTCATTTGACCGGATAATTTGAAGGCAGTTTGCAAGCTCTGTGGAAATGACCTGCTTTAAGTCAGTTCAGCTTTTCAATCCCCTTGGCTGCAACATCAGCAGTTTTCCTTGTATTTTTTCTTCTGCCTGGTGCAGGCTCTGACATTTCTACTGTCCCAGCATCATGTTTATCCTGCTGAGACTTTAAGGATGGAGAAGTGTCCCTTGTTCCCACCATGACCTGTGTGTTACCTTCCTCAGACCCATCGAAACTTGATCGCAGAGGATCATTTGCAAAGAGTAATTGATCTTAAAAGCCTTTTCTCATCTCATTCTAGAGTACTTGAAAGCAGCTTCCTAGAGCAGGACTGTCCTCCAAGTACAGTATTAACAACTTGTTTCTGCACTTTCCCTTCTTTGAGGGCTATTGATTAATCCTGCTGCTGTTTTCTATTTTGCGTTCTCGCTGCTGGGGAGATAAGATGCAGCCTTCCCGTGTGCAGAGAACAGGTTTTTAATTCCAGTGTTAATGCTTTCCAGCACAAACTTTGTTTTCTGCGACCAATCTCGTGCCTGGCTTTGAAACACACTTTCAATGAGGCTATTCACTGCACCACCACCCGCGTGAACGTATGTCAAAAATTAGTCAGACAATTAATTGCCTTGTGTTTACTGCCCTCCTCTCAGCGTGTGCCCAGTGGTTCCTGAAAACAAGTGGCAGAAACATCCTTAACCTCTGAAATCACTGAGACATCTTTCCGGAGCTTTTCTAGGCTGGATCCTGCAATAGCTAATGAATATCGCTGTCAGTATCTAAGAATCTTGATCTCTGATAAATGAGAGATAAAAAGCGAATCCTGCCTTGCTTTTCTTCATGTGCTTTTCCCTCTTTGCTCTTCCGTACCTTTGAATCCTTTACCCTTTTAAGCCAAGTCTGGTGAAGCACCAAAGCTTGTAGGTATCAGAATTCCTACAGCTTTTGCAAATATTGGTTGCTGGATAGAGGAAAAGTCTCTTTCAGTGGCCCCACTGATGGAAGTACAATGCTACAACTACCCTGCATATTGCCCCAGAGCAGAAGTCTCTCAAAATCTCCAAATTGTCTCTCTAACCCTGCCTCTGATCTCTAAAAAATGAGTTTTGTTTGTTCCACTTCTCCAAGGATAGCTTGTCCATTGCAGTGAATGATTTGCAAGGGTTTGCGAGGTCCTCAGGTTTGCTAGGTCTTCAAGTTGGCTTGGTCCTCTCCCATGTCTTCTTGGGATTATAGTTCCCCACTCCCTAAGTCCTGGATCTGATGAGCTGATATAACACCAAAACTGTGCCCTTGCAGAAGGACGGCTTTGAGGCGTGGGTCATACTGGTGATAGGAGGGAGGGTCACAACAATATCACCCAGCCTTGGTACATGTCTTTGTGCTGGTTATATCAACTCCTCATAGGAACCAGCTGCAACTTCAGAGGCAGGAATTTATTTGCTGGTGGAAAGTATTGAAGTTGCGTGGGTTGCAGTGGGGATATTGCGTTGGTGTAGCCTTGAAATCTAAGGGGCCTGAACTGAAGCCATAGCAGTGAAAGATGACACGGGATTTTTAGACGACAAGTGGATCAACCTGAATATAAGGTAAGATCTTTTCAGAAATATAGATTTGAACAAAATCCATCTGGTTGCACAATTTTTGCTCTGTAGGCAAGATGGTCTCTTTAGGAGGCCCAGACACATGAGCAGGTCACAGCTGCATTGGGTGTCAGGACTCTTCCAGTTCTGCCCCTGGTGGGAGCTCTCTGACGATACCCACCTCCTGCCCCTCCTTCCCTGTCCCATTTCTTCCTCGCTCCATCTCTAACTCCTGGTGTTTGCTTCCCTTCCCTTTCCAGCTCAAGTCTCTATCCCGAGCCATCTCGCAGACTCTGACCTCCTCTCTAGACCTTGCTGTCGTGGCCTCCTTCTCTTTGCTTCCTATTTGCCTTCATCCAATTATCACGTTACCTTCTGCCCTCTGAGAGGAACTCTGCCAAAAATCTCCCCTCTGTGCTGCTTGCTTGCCAGGTCTGAGCAGGAAAATACTGTTTCCTGCTATTTCGTTAGCAGCAGCCAGGAAAGTCTCTCTTGCTGAGGGAAGGCACTTCACTGAATTACATCCCTCACTCAGCTGCCTTAGAGGAGATCGCGTGTGTTAAATCCGGTCCTTTCTGCCCCTTATTTTCCCTTTGCAGATGCACCGTGAGAGGCAATAAGAAGAACAATCAGCCAGTGAGGCCCATCCCCAAACCAGGTGGGGATCCTCAGAGCTCCTGCACAATTTGACCTTATCTCCCTTGAGGACAATATAAGTGTCCTAATCTGAGCCACCAACTCAAGAGGAAGCCTCAGCAAGGGCAAGAGATCCCATGGCTTTCCTGAGTTAGAGCTCAGGCTCTCCCAGGAGCTCTTGTTAGCAGCACAGCAGAGGTCTTTGTAACAGGTTATTTAGCATATTGGATGGTTTTATAGCTGGGCGTGGTCCTTTGGGACATGTGTGTGGCTCTTGGTGTCTTTTTTCCTGAGACAGCTGCTATCTGCAGCTCTCCACAGATCAGGAGGTGGTGCCAAAGGTACCCGCTGCGGTATCTGTTTGCAGGACCGATGCAGAGAAGTAGCTGGACTGGTGTAGATTGTGGCAGATTCATCCTTCATGGTCAGCTGACAGAAACGAGCACGACTAGGACATCTCATCCTAGGTGTTGTCTCCCCATGGACGCTACAGAATCTAGATGACAAGCTAGCATGCAGACACCTGCTCCGGTCTGCAGCGACCTTAAGATTCAGGCAGCAATTGCCTTAACTTACAGATCTTGCTGTGACTTAGGATAAACTAGGAACCAAAGGACCCTCTGGCAGAGGGAGCAGCATAACTGCTAGTCCCTAAGGGTGCTTGGCTGAGCAGGATGGTGTCTTAGTTCTTTAAACTGGCGAGCATCTGGTGAGGTTTCTTTGGCAGTTCTGCACCTGCAGGTCTGTCTTGATCTTGCTCTGACCCCTTCTCGTTTGCAGGTACAACCCTTGTCTTCCATAAAGGATGGGGCATGTGCAACTCTAAGCACAATGCCTCACGTGTTGGGGACCATGATTTGTGACTCAAAGTCTTGGTGCGCTCCTTCAAACATAGTCATAACTGCAGCTAGACGTTGACAAAAGAAAACAGCGAGCAGGGATGAGTCATTAAATGGCTAAAATCCACTTTCCAGGTCAGTCAGGCGATGCAGTCCAGCTACCTTCCCTTCCTTCCCATCTGATGTGCTCTTGTGCACTTACACCAGAGCATGTCGTTTAATGAAAAGGATTGCTTTTGATAGATGAAGGCTTCTGATTATGTAATTGCCCTTGTAAGGAAGCACCGAGAAGAATTTTAGCAATATTGCTGGCTCTTATGCAAGGCTGTTGCCAGTGTTTACTCTGCAGAGATGTGAATCTCCTCTGTCATTTGGGCAGAAAATGATGCCTTAATCTTTTAAGACATTTATGAAACATTGGATTATACCAGGATCAGTGTGCTATCATCTGTAAGAAATTTACTGGCTGATTGGATTGCGCAGAACTTTTCAAGGCAGGTTTTATATTTAAACTTCGCATTTCCGTGCCAGAAGAACAGCAGATATCAAGCTCTTAAGAGCCTCGGATAAATCACGAGGTCCTAGTTTTCAGCAATTACTATCAGTGGAAAGTTGAGCTTGTGCATCTCTCAAGAATAGAAGCTGTATGGCTGCTCACTGGTCTCCTAGATACGTTTTCATCGTATTTCTCAGCTAACGGGAATCACGTGGAGCTAAATTGCACAGTAACGCCAAGAGGCCATCCTGAGTCTTAACTGTTCCCTGGAGGGCTGTGAGATGATTTAATGACATGGGTTTCGTGTTCTAAGTAGTGACTTGAGCAGTGACTTAAGAGCTAAATTAGGAACACAGGAAGGTGTAGGACACTGAACCAACTTCAGCTAAGTTTGCTCTGGTCTTCTGGCTGGTGCCAAAACTATTGTTCACATCTGAGAAAAAAACCCTACTTGTCTTTGCTTTTGTTTTTTCCCTGCTCCTTTGGCAAACTGGAGTCAGCGAAGGTTTCTGGGATGTATATTTGAATGCTTGTTGTAGAGCAGGGGAGCATCTGGGCTTAAAATCCTGGGTTTCAGCCTTGTTTTGTTTGTGGCTCCCCATGTTTTCCAGTGGAGGTGCAGTCCATCAGATAGTGATTTCAAGCCAGCTGCAGTAGACTTGGGCCTCTAAATAAGCCCCAGCACTCAAAGGACTCTATGAACTACAGCCTGTGTTGTAGCCTTCATCACCTCGTGTCTCCAAACAGGCTCTCTTCTTGCTTTTAATTACTTCTAACATAGTCCTCAAGGCACTGGCTCAAGCTGACAGGTCCTACTGAAGAGATGCTGCCCATTTCCTTGTCTCTCACATGGCTGGGTAGGAAATGATACCTGTGGGAAACAAGGTAAACTCCATAATTTTTAATATGGGGCACTGGAGAATCACATCGAGAACCTGTAGATCCTGGGCAGATCCTGCAAGGTCTCTCTGCAGTGGTCAAGAAAGGGCTGTTAGACATCTCTGAGGCTCTCTGAGATGTTTGCTGCACACAGAACCCATCCTAGGCCTGCCTTGATGCAATATGAATATTCAAGCCCAATCTAGTGGTGTGATTTTGCACAGGGCTGAGAATTACCGATTCAGGCCAAGTGTTGATTTGGTTTTGACCAGAGACCTGGACCCACATTAACCAGCTTTGGAGAATCAGGATGTCTTCCAAAGCTTGAGGGTATCACAATTAGTTGCATAAGAATGCTGCCGTTTTTAAAACACCCTTTTGAGTGTACCTGCAATCATGTGCTCGCTGGAGTGTCAGATATTGGACACAAACAATAACCTTCTTGCCACTCTCCTTCCTGCAGTAGGATGCTGGCCCAATTTACTAAACACTGACTTTTTTTAGGAAATCCAGCTCTGTGATTCCCACACTTTCCCATGCCCAGAAGAATAAGAAAGCAAAGTTTATTATAAACTACAGTTAAAAGAAAATAGCTGGTGCCCCTTGGAAATCTGGTCACAGTCCCTGCTCTGGAAACTCCTCTGCAAGACAAATGCCCGTCTTATGCTCAGAGGAGCATAAGAAGAAGCAAACAAGTGCATGTGTGCATACCTGGACCATCTTGCGTAAAACACTGCCAGCACTCCGTAGCTGTATCAGACTCACAGCAGCAGCTGTAAACGCCCATATACGTACAAAACACTCCATGCTCATTTCTTGCTTTTCACCAGATAATTGCAAATCATTGATCATCAAAGGTTCCCTTCCCTTCTTCCTTCTCTCCAAGAACCCAGCAATGGATCCGCTTCTTCCGATTGTTCCTCCTTTTACAGGCAGGGACTTGGTAGAGCTGGGGCCAAGAAATGTCGTGGACGTGGATGTTCCAGTGGCAGGTTAAACTGAGAGCTCTCAGGACTGGTTCAGGCATGCTTGGTCTCGCCTTGGGGCCGAGGGAAAGTTGAGGTCACCTTGACACGTCCTTCCCAATCCTGCTCTCAGTGGTTTGAAGATCCACCCAGTTACTTTGGAAACAAGGCCCTCCCATGGGTGACACACACATTTCTTGTAGTCTTTCTGTTCACGTCTTACCGAAGCTCTTGTTTCCAAAGTGTTTACAGTGCCTGGGGCTCTGTGAGCGGAGGATTCGGTGAGTGACATACACTGAGCTCCTTGAACTTTGTCAACAGTACGTGTTGCAAAGAGCTCCTTCGATCAAGCCCTGCTGCTGGTTCTTGGTTCTGCACAAAGTACCGATGGGTTACTGTTGTATCAGGTCTCTGTCACACCAGCTATTTGCTCTGCACCTTCTGCTAACTCCTTGTTACACCAGGTTCTAGCTCTCCTCCTGCAAAGCTCTCCTAAGAGTACAAGGCCAGGAGCTCACCCACCAGAAATGTAAATGCCCTCAATGCACGGTACTGGTGATGGGGAGTGCAGAGGTGCTGCTGACCCCAAAGGAGGGACCAGGATTCCCACTGACACCTTTTAGGGCTCAGAGAGAGTGTCAGCACTGTGACACAGAGATTGTGTTTGTTAGCAGGTCACCGGGTGAAGGCCAGGACTCCTTGGGTGTGACAAGGAGTCCTGCTGTGGGTGGGAAGGAGTTAATTTCTCCTTGGGTGCGGAGGGCAAGGAACTGGGTGTGGGTCTATTAAGCACATAGTGTGAAGCACAGGAGTGGCACCACCTGGATATGAACTTAAGGGCAGTTTGAAACCCTTTCCAAATAACCCAGGACTCTGCCAGAGCAGGGTCAGCCTCGTGTGGGGTTGCAGAAGCAGGATGGGCAGGCTGGGAGTCCTGGCAGTGTGACACCTTCACAAGTACTGAGGTCCTGGGAACACCATGTCTGTCCCACCTTGACTTTGCCCTGGTGTAAATGATTAAACAGGGCACTGAGTAACCAAGAGTCCTTCTGGTGGCCCTGGGCCAAGAGGAGGAAGCCACGGACTCCACGTAACAAGCATCACCAGTGTTAACAGGGAGGAGCTTTGTTTGTTCTATATCTCTCACCCGTCACCCATGGTCCTGTGGAAAGATGCGTCTGTCCGTGGTGTGGGCAGACCAGCTGGGCAGAGGGAGGTCACCTGATGAGATAAGGTGAACGGAGAACCTGGATGCAGGTGAAGTCAAAGCATCCTGGGATGTTGGGCCAGGCTGGTTGTGTAACCATAGTCCAGGGCTCAGAGTCGTGATCCTCATGAAGCACGTAAGGAAAGGTGACTGTAACAGCAGCGACTTACCTACGATTACCTGCCTGGCTCACAAATAAATGCTGATCACGTGTTTTGTTGGCAAAAGCCCTGCTCAGAAGCAGGAAGGTCAGTCACCTGCTGGAGAGGGGCCAAAGACAATGCTCTGTCCCTGCTGTGCTGCTGCCCAGAATTGGATTGAGGCCATGGTGTGCCCCAGCCACCCTCCCTTGGCAGGCTTGGCATGGCCAGGCCAACCTGGGCTTTGTTACGAGGGCAGAGCTCCCCAGACCTCCTGGCATGGAGGAGGTGTGAGTGAAGGACAAATGGCTCAAATGATGTTATTTGGGGATCAAGCAAAAAATGCCCTTCCTGACAGAGGCCCACACTGGTGGGCAGAGTGTTCACATAGGGGGGATCCATGCTTTGTTGCAGGAGCCTACAATCACAGGGTAATTCAGGTGGGAGTGGACCCTGAGAGGTCTCTAGTACAACCTGCTGCATACGTGGAGGGAGAAAAGGAGTGTCTTCTCTCCTGTGTCACTCCTGGAGAGCAGAGGGTGGCCTGCAGGACCAGCACTGGTTTCTGGAATATTCCTGACTGGTCGGTGGTGAATTACTGTTAGAGATGTGGTCAGCACACGGAGCTGGTCTGTCCTCTCATCCACAGATGTTGCAGGCTTCCACAATGGGTTGTAGTGTGTAAATATATACAAAATACATATGTAGTGTTTGACTCATCTTGCGATCTTGTATCCAGACGTGAGATTTGTATAGGAATCCATCACCGTGAGTTGAATCAGTTACCACAAAACAAAACTCTTGTGTTGTTAGTGACATAATTGATGTGTACCAGTCAAGCGCAGAGCTCTGGGCTCCTCTTATCATGGAGGATGGCACGTCGAAACACGCCGTTGTAGAAGAGTGAGCCATAACATCTCCATATAACTGAAGGGGAACTGAGCCCTGAAGATATTCAGTGGGTTTCAGTCGGAGGTACATCTGAGTATCTCAGATAACGCATGGTGTTTATGTCTAGGCAAGTGGGCTAGCTGGACATCCAGTCGGTTACGTTGCGTATTAGTCTCCACACTGGCAGTGCTGATTAGCTCCTTGGTAGCTGTAACGTGAGATCAGGCACCTACACCCATGGAGACACCTACAATTAAGCCTGGTAACCTGCAGCTGCCTCCTGTCCCTAGTGACTTTACAAATGCCTGCTTGGAGGCCATGTGGGAAGGCTGTGGTGGAGCTGGGGAATGCCTCTGGATCTCCTGACTCCCTGGCCTGCACGCTAGCACCCATTTGCTCATAACAGGGTGCTGACACCAATGTTTCCTGTCCCCACCTGCTTCACCTCCATTTCAGCATCTTCCTGAGCTACCTCTTGTCTTGTGCTTTGAGGCTCAGGCCGCTGTAGCTGGCTCAGCTCACAGAAAGCCTAGAACGGGGGTGTCCTCACCCATGATGAGCACTCTGAGGCGCTCCAGGGCTAGAGGCTAATAACAACAGTATATAATAACAGCAATAATGCTATTACTCTTCTAACTGCCAGAAGAATGGCAACAATTACTAATATTAATATTAATAACAATGGCATTAAAAATAAGTTTTAATATCTACTGGTGATTACTCTTACTGTGAAACCCTCACAAAGTTCAACAAGGCCAAGTCCAAGGTTCTGCACATGGGTTTGGGCAATCCCAAACAGAAATATAGGCTGGGTGGAAATATAGGCTGTCCATATAGCTGAATATCGCCTCACCCAGGCAATGCCACTCTCCTGGGTTTTCCCATATTTTGGTTGGTTGGTGGGATGCACAGAAATGTGTGTTGGTCCCAGATTTGCTTTTATGGGCCTGAAACATCAAGGGACAGATTCCTGTGTGGCAACACTGTTCCCTGTTGTGAAGGTGTTATGCTGTCAGTGGGAGAAGAGATTTTGCATGTGCTGGAAAAGCTGAGACTGGCAAGAATGGAGACTGGATAAAGATTGGTGTAGAAGCACCAGAAGGGACAAACAGCAGAAATGTCAGGTGTAAATGGCCTCTAGATGAGCAAATCAGATGAGCAAATCAGCAAGATGCCAGCACAGCTACGTGCACTGTCTCAGGATACTCAGACTGGTAGACAAAAGCCAGGGAGTAAATTGTGGTGACTCACAAAGGTAGAACAGGATGGAGAGACCCATCACTGGTAGCTCCTCCAGGGGAAGAAAGGTTACACCCAAACCCAGCACACTGCCACCAACCTGGGAGAAAGCCAAGAAATGTGCTGAGGACTCGATAGTCATTGTCCCTTGCACCTGGAGCAAAGAAAAGCTGCAGGGTGATGGACTGCCCATGGGTTCAGATGTGACATTCAACAGGATCCCAAGAGGGTGCTGCAGCAGGAATAAGCCTCATTCGTTCATATTTCTGTATCCAGTGAAAAACTGTCCTTGGATGTAAAATTGGATGTGAAATTGCCTTTGCCTCTGAGTCATTCCTGAAATCTCTCCCATTTCTATTTGTCAGATGCAATCACTCCACAAATAGCAAGTAGTGGCAGAAGCAGCAGCTGTGGCCCAGGGAATACACTGTAGACTTCAGGAAAATGGTGTCTGTAATGTGCCCAAGTGATGCAGAATTAATCAGGTTTGAAAAAAGAACACGGTTCTCGCACCCTGGGGGACTGTAGCTAAAAATTCCTGCCTCTGCGGATCTTCCCGTCCTGCTCCTTGACATAACTTCTAAGAGAAATAAATGAGTTTATCTCCCACATTGCCCGCAGACCTTTCACATGGAAATAGTGGGATTAAGGAGATTAAGATTTAGCTTCAACTTGGATAAAGAACAACAAAGACGAATGATTAACACTTGAAATGGTTCCCAGTCATTAGATCTGAAGTCCAGTCTCCGTGTGTTGCCTCTAGTGAGAACTTTTCTGTTGTGTTCATTGCTGTCACATCTGATCCCGTAAAGAGAGTGGGAGTAAACCAAGTGGTTCCCTACACCGGGGTGGGCTGGCTCTAAAACATCCATGGTTTGGGCCGAGAAGGATATAGGAGGCATGGAAGAGAAAAAGGAGGCTGGTAAAGTACATGGGATGGATGTAGGGAAGGCTTCTCTTGAGAAGGATGATGTACAATGGGGTCAAGAGGTGGAGAAAAGAATCTAAGGGTTGGAGACTTGGTCTGAGGTGAGCAGGGAGGAGAAGAAGGTAGGAGGCCATAGGCTTGGAGGGGATCTGGCTTGGGATGGAGGACGAGACCACAGGAGGAGTTTGGTGTGAAGGCACCTGCATCTTGGTATTGGTGGGCAAAACATGAAGGCGAGAAGTGGCCACAGACCATAAGCCCTGTGATGACTCTGGTCCAGACAGCAGATGGGGCTGGACTTCATGAGGCAAAGGGTGTAAGCCTGTAGTGATACAAGTGAGAGGGTGTATGTTGGGAGAGATGGTGGTGCAAGGTCCAAGAAGACTGCCTGAGACTTTGGGCTGCAGTTGTGTGGCTGGCTGGAAGGGAGGGAAGGAGGTTTCTCCATGTCCCTGATTTTTGTTCAAGCTCTTTTACCTTCGTCCAGGGAGCATTTGAACACCCACATTTGATTTAGATGAAAGAATAACTCTTCTGAACTCTACTCCTCAATGGATCTGAAGCTGAACAAGGGGTTTAGCAGTGATATCTGAGTAGTTTTGGTCCTTTTCCCACTTTAAGAATCCACTTTCAGTACACGTGGCCAGCTGTTTGGACATCCCAGGCTGAAGACTCCAAAGCACGGTTTTCTGCAGCAGCAGCTGGGAGTTGAGGCTGAAATGCTCCTGCTGGGTTTTTGGAAGTCCTTACATTCCCTAGGGCTGTAATTCTTAATAGCCAACTCAGCCCAACCTCCAGCAGTCTGAGGAGCTCTCTGCTTTTCTCACTTGGAGCACTCCACAGAAATTTGGCCTTGCTGGTGCTAGAGAAATGAACATCACACAGTTCACTGAAAAGATGTTCCTTTCACCCTCAGCGTCCGCCAAACTGCCTGAGGGAGCTCTGTGGCTATGTTTTCCTCATGTGTATGTACCCACGTTGACCTGCAAGTGAAGGACACCAGCCACCACATGACATATGTATGTGAAAGCAGAAGTGTCCAGCCCCACACAGACTCCAACATTGCAACCAGAATGTAGCTTCCCCTTTAGCCAAGGCTGTCTTTTCCCAGCAGCAGGATCTGAGACAGCCTCCCAGGTCTCTTTGAAGGCTACAGCAACTCAGTGCCACCAAGGGCCTTCTGCTGCCAGTGTGGAGGCACCTTTTGAAGTAGGAGTTTCTGCTCCTGGCTTATTCTTCCCTCAAGACTGGGTCATAAGGCCAAGCCACCAAGAGATGACATCCTTTGGGATGACAGTTCTCATTTCATCTGCAGTGTTGTGGCTCTGTCTGACTCAAAGAGCAGGTAGATCCTCTGCTAATAAAAGCAGGGAGCCAAGCAGGGTATTAGAGCTCTTGGAAAGGCAGGGGACAGACTGGCAATGAGCAGAAACAGCAAGTATAACTCTGGACTACTTTAGCAAGTTCAACCCTGGACTTCTAGCATTGTGCGTGGCTTGATGTCTCTAGAGCTTTTCCCCATGTACACAGGGATGTGTCAGCCTTCCTTGGTCCTGGAGGTGTTGCAGGCTCAGATCCAGTGGATGTGTAGGCCCCACGTTCAACAGAGTAGGGCTACCCATGGCTTCATTCCCTGTGCTGATGCGGGGATGGAGGCTGGGGTTTGCTCAGTGGGACCCCCAGATCAGCTCTTTGCTTGGATGAATAGGACAGGGCAAGGTTGTGCAGTCTTCATCTTTTGAGGTTTTCAAGACCAGGCTGAGTAAAGTCCTGAAGAGCCTGGTCTGAATCCCATGGCAGACCTTGCTTTGAGTCAAAGCTTGGGCTGCACATGACCTGAGAGGTAACATGCTGCTGGCAATGCAGTAGGATACTTCTGGGCTCAGTTTTTCCAACAGATGCCAGCCTGGACTGGTGACATTGGTGCCCTGAAGGTCCTTGCCTCCTGCCAAATGAGCCGTAAATTACTCCAGTTTCCAGGCTCAGCCTCGAAGCTGCTGTGACTTGTGTTGGAGGCTGGGGGTTCATGGCCAGCACGGGACAGCTGAACTGTGTACAAGGTCCTTCTGAATTGCACCCCACACGTGTTCAAACCATGTCCCAGGGTACATGGAGTCCCCACTACCACCAGTGACTTTCTGAGGACAGCCCTTGCTGTTATGACCTACAGTGTAACTTAGTTCTAAGGACATGCACCAGAATCCTGGTGGGCTACAATAATTCTTTGTGCTCATCCTGCTTTCTCTACCTGAGAGAGCAAACCCACCATTCTGCACACATCCAATGTGTTGCTGCGATTTCTACTGGTAGGTTAAAAGTAGAAGACATTCTTGCTGGCAGAGCTAGGTGTGCAGAGCTCCCTGGACTCCTTGCAGGCTTGGTACAGTCACTGCTGGGAATTTTACCTTTCAGAGGAAATCCTACTCCTGCCCTGCAGGATTCAGTCCTTCCTACTGAATCCAGGCTTGCTTCTCGAGCAGCTGGCTGCACACAAAGTTGTGGTCCTTGGTATCTCTAACTGGATGCAGCACATGAGGTCAGAAAAGGGCATGCGATCCTCGTTCCAAGTCTTGCATATCCTTGTACATTTTAATAGCACTCTAGAGACCACAGAGCAGTGCAAACCAGCTTGAAGCCCTCCTCTTCTTGGCCTGATCAGCAGGTCATTGTTGGTTTCTTAGCAGAATAACTTGCTCCCTTTTTGTGCCGCACCATGTGTCAGATGAGACACAGATGTTTGCTCTGACAATGAGTCATTACCACAGTTGTGGCTGTCAAGAAACCTGGTGGTTTTATGCAGCTGGATCAGGGAAAGTCAAAGCCTTTAGCATACTTAAAACCACAGAAGTTCATGTGCTTTTCGGGGAGTCTGGAGTCAGAATGACCGATCTGTCCCAGCAAAGGAATCCTCTCTGTGTCCAGTGCAATATTAAACATACAGTGAAGGGGATTTGAATCCCTTCTTCCTGTGCCCAACAGGGGAACAGTTTGCCTGACCCTGCTTTACCCTCTCTGCCCTGCCTATTTATCCTGCTTAGGGTCAGGGATTTGCTGTGTGTCTCCATATGGCAGCACAATGGGGCCTTGCAGGCTTCTGAGGTCTTCAGGTGTCACTTTAATAGTGGTTCTAGGTTCACCCCTTGTGTTTGAGTTGTATTTTCAAATACATGGAGGAAAGGGACTGGGATTCTCATTAGAAAAGCAATTTGTGCTAATGACTTTTATGATATGGTGGATTATCTGCACAACCTGACCTTCACAAAGGTCCCTGGATACACTTCTTGCTCACGCTCAACCCGTCTCAACCCGTTCCCATCTCCTCTGGCAATTGCTGAGGTTCTGGAGTTTCCAGCTGTACGTCAAAAACCAACAGCGTTTGCAGACCATCAAAGATAATTCATGAGCTTTTCAGCAGAGCAGACCCTGCCGGTGCAGAGAGGCAGTGTCTGCATTCACCACTCGGAGCCTGAGCCAGGCGAAGACAATGACAGACAGCATGGGAAGAAATGGGAAAAGTGGTAGGAAGGAGCAAAAATATCTAGAACGCTTGAACAGAAGTAATTTTTCTAGTCTGTCGCTGTCGTGCTGTCTAGCAGTTGCAGATGTGGTTGCTCGTAGGGAAGAAATGGAGCTCCTACACTAAGAAGATAAGGCTGAGGATGTTGAAAACTTGAATTAAAGCTGTTTATGCATAAGTAGGAGTCAGAGAAGTGAGGGAGAGTGATTTTCTGCTCTGTAGGAAGGGCACAGAGATCTGCGGGGTGAGAACACTTCTGCAGAGCGCAGAGGAAAACAGCACATGACCTCAAGGGATATTTGTGTTCAGGTCTCCCAGAGAAAGAGCCATTGCAAACTTAAAGAAGGGAAGTTATCCATAACCTAGAAAACGAGGGGAAATATTTTCCATGCCTCTCTGGGAGACCAGGAAGTTATTTTTGGTTTCTGTAGCGCAGCGAGTGTCGTCGGGAGCATGTGCAACAACAAGAGTTTTCAGCAGCTCCCATTGTATTTGCTCCCGCTGACTCTATTACTAATAAGTGCAGGATGTGAATTATAACGGCAAAGATGTAATCGGAGAGGCCCGGAGACAGCTCGTCTGCTAGGGACAAGCAGTTGCCATGACAGAGGATCTCACGTTGCTCCTTCTCAAGTGGAACATCAGGTAAAACAAGGACTCTGCGGCTTCTGTTGTCTTCAGTGTAATTTAGGGGATAAGTGACTTCACCGTTTCCCTGGATGTGGGAGGTGAGGACGTTTTGATGATTGTGAAGGACAGAGAAAGTCACATTATCAAGCTAATTTGATATTCTGCACAGTGCTCAGGCTGGGAGGCTAAATGTTATTCTTAGCTATTGCTTATTAAATTGCAACACAAGCAGGGATGCACCAGAGGCAAAGGATCCAGAGCCCTTCCTGATTTACAGCAGCTTAAACAACTTTGGTGGTGCTATATCCTTTTTACACCAGCTCGGAGTCTGTCCCAAAGTTTCCAAGAGGTGTAACACCAGGGGCTTAAACCCTACAGATATTATTAAAGCTGAGACTTTGGTTTAGCAGGAGAAAACCAAGCAGGACTTCCTGACACTGACATCGTTTCTTATAAGCAGGCCAAGGGAAAAAGATCTGGTGCTCAGCAACATGTGGTTTACGTCTGTTAGAGAACCAGTACATCAGTGGCCCAAGCTGTAATGGGAGAACTCAGCCAGGCAGAGATGCTGCAGGGGTCTTCTGAAAGACTTGGAGGTACAGATGTCTTCCAGGTGTCTCTACTTGACTGTTATGCTGGTCCTGAGGGCTGTGATCCAGGAAGGTGTTTAGAGAAAGGAGTCTCTGGAAGTTTCTATGACTTTGGACTTTTTTTCCGTCCTCCTGTTTTATCTCTGCTGCGAAATCATCTTTGAAACAACAGGGACTGCCACTGGCTGTGGGGCCATACGGCAGGCCATGGGAACAGGCCTGGGCTGGAGGCAGTCTCCAGTCTCTAGAGACAGCTGACGAAGATGGTCTGGAATTCAGCAGCAGTGATGGGTGTAGAAATTGTTCCAGGTCATAATGGCTTGAAAGGTAAAGAAAAAGCCAGAAAACACACCTTGCAATGATGAAGGTGGGTAACTGTCTGTGGGAGGATTTTTCAGAAGATTGTCAAACGTGTAAATACGAATGACTCTTGTTTTAAAAGCAAGGGACTCACTGTCATTTAACCGTTTGTTATTTCTTGACAGTATCTGACTCACATCGCAGCACCTGGATCCAAGAGCGAAGACTTTCAGATGGAAATGAGAATCAGCACAAAGGAAGATTTTTCCGAAGTACTAGAGAAACAAAAATGATTAAGGGAATTGGGGATTTCAGGTCTGGTGCCCTTGGGAAAAAAACCCACCAACAACAAGCACTCCAGCCCTTGCTTTTGACCTGAGAAATGCAGTCCACCAACCAGATACATGGACCAGGTAAGCAAGTCCCAGGCATCTCACTGTCTTTTGCCAAGACCCCACAGTATCTCACAAACATCAGAAGATCTCGAGGTGGATCTGACTGCTGTTTTGTAAGGGGAGAGACAAAAGGGGGTTTTGTTTGGCTAGTGTCTAAGCAGACATCTGCTACTGCTCAGCCTATGCTCTCCTCTGAGCCAGATTTCTGCCACCTCCTCCCGCCGTCCTTCAGCTTGTGTTACTTTAGTGGACTACTCAAATTTGCACAGTGGGTGTTATTCCCAAAACAGGAGAATCACAGAATCACAGAATGCTAGGGATTGAAAGGGACCTCGAAAGATCACCTAGTCCAATCCCCTTGGCAGAGCAGGATCACCTAGATCAAGTCGCATAGTAACTCGTCCAGGCGGGTTTTAAATGTGCCTGGAAATACCTGGAATGATGAGGGCAAAAGGGACAATTTGCCCATATTGTAACTCTTCACCTATAGTGACCACGCGACATGTGAATGTGATCTCTACACAAACAGAAGGTCTTGTGCTGTGTGTGGAGGGGCCTCCAGACAGCATGGTTTAATGGAAATTAAATGGAAATCTGAGCTTTGTAGCACAGCATTGCGCTCTTATTTTTATTCCTATAACCTTAGCATTATACCGAATACCGAACCTATATGTTTGCGCTTTAAAAGCCTGTCAGAAACGCTCCTCAGCCATTTGATGTGGAAATAGGAAGAAGGAAGGGGAAGCTTATCACAAATGCTTCTATATGCCCGTTGTCTGGATAAACTTTATGTGCAGCCTGAGCTAACGCTCAAATGCAAATTCACGGTCTTTGATCTGGTGCCAAGAGAAAGCTTGAGCTCAATTGCTTCAAGGTGCGTCTGTGTAGACATAGGCAATTTGAGGTTAACTGAGATGAAGCCACTGCTAATTTCATTTATTGGTTATAACCTTGGGCAGACTTGAACCTCCTCCCAGAACGAGAATGTCGGCTGAAACACAGTGGCTGCCTGTGCTGCAGCAGAAGGGAGAACTCTCCAAGCAAACTGCCTCAGCTGCGGGGATTTTGGAGAAGTTACTGTCTCGAGTGCACAAATGAGGAAGCACTCGCTTGGTTTAATGAAGACTAAGCTTTTATGGAGATACAGATCAGCACGGACGTTCCTGAAAATGCAAAGTTTCCAGTCCATGGGAAATCCGATCTGAACATACAAGCAGAGGCCTAATTTACACTTAGAAAATTCAGTAGCACCTTGCATCTTACTGTGAGCTTCCCTCACATGCTTGGTAGTCCTGAAGACATCCATCATGTTCACTGTTTTGGTAGTGATCTCCATGCAACACAGCCAAGCTTTACTTGCTCCTGTACAGCCGACAAGTGAGATAATTTAGGATGCAGCTGGGCCTCTTCACAAAAGCCACTAAGTGCCTTTTCCTTGTCTTTGACTGGGGTCATCATCTGCTGTTGAGGTTGACTTGGGTGCTTCCTCCTCTGGGAGCGAAGGAGGACCCCTCCCACCGCATTTCTGTGTGCACAGATGATGGGCTAAGAGTTCAGAATGAAGACTGAGCTAGGACACCATTGCTGTCTGAGCTGTTAGCACCATCGTTCTCCTTTCAACCGCCATGGCTTGAGACTTGCCAACAAACCCATACCCTCAGAGAGATACCCTGTCTACCTAACAACCCTGCTCCTGCCAGCTTGTGCCAGCTCCTCTCCCAGGATGACTGTAGCTGCTTCGCATGTCTCTCTGCCCTCCCATGCTTTGACTTTAGTATCAGCTCAGATCTAAAGTGTTAGGCTCAGCTCACCAGATGGGCGTGACTGGGAAGAGGATTAGGTAGATCCTGTGTTAGCAAACGCAGGGGAGAGTAGATACAGTCAATGCTTTTGTTGGAATCATCTCCTGCTAGGATGTAGATAGCATCCTACAAATACCAGCCAGGTTAATCCTTCCTGCTGGGGTTTTCAGGGCTTCCACTTCCACACCCAGAATAAACCTAAGTGCAGAGAAGATGCATAACAAAGAAGTAGAACAGAGCAGTGATGGGGAAGCTCATTTCTGCAGAGACATCTTCGTAAGTTAAACCGGACTACCCAAAGAGGTGAACTCAAAGTGTCCTCGTTAAACCAGATCAAAGTGAACGAAGCTATGTAGAAATAAAGTTACTTCTCGCAGCGTCAACATAAAGGCTTAATTGTGGTCTAAGGAAGGTTTCAGTGCACTGAGAAAATCGTAAGATCTATAAAGGCAGGGTAGTGTTTAGGGTAGAGAATCATAAAATCATAGAATGGTTAGGGTGGGAAGGGACCTCTAAAGGTCATCTAGTCCAACTCCCCTGCAGTGAGCAGAGACATCCTCAACTAGAGCAGGTTGCTCAGAGCCTTATCAAGCCTGACCTTGAATGTCTCCAAGGATGGGGCCTCCACCACTTCCCTGGACAACCTGTTCCAGTGTTCCACCAAGAGGGTATAAGGAATGTTAGGGCCCTGATGGACAATAGTGCCAAGGTGGTATCATTTCTCCATATGGATATTTAGTCAGATGTAGCCACTCACGGTGCTTCCTCCGTGGAGTCTACATTTGAACTGCAAGGCTGGGGCCTTCCCTGCCTCTGTAATAGCAACAGCCCCTGGGATACCACACAAGGGGCAAGAGAGCAGTTTTTGGAGTTGCCTGGCTGCTGTGCACAACTGCTTTTGACTGTGATGCCTCACCACGTTTTTCTGCATTGACTTGTCACTCAGATCAAATCACTAGCTGGGTGAGCTCCCTGCCTCTGTAGGTTGGGTTGTAAAAGAGGCCGCTTATGTCAGAGCCCTGCTCCGTCTGGGGCTTCTGAGAATCGCTGTGTCACCATTTCAGCAGTGCCTTCGTGTTTTGAAACAGGCTCTGCAGCTGTCGCTCCTTCTCCTGTTTGGTTTGGAGCGAAGCAGCGGAGAGTCATCGTGGGCCATTTTGAATGTTCTTCCTTTGTGGCACTTTGCCCGAGAACGAGATGAGTCACAGGCAGGTTACATGCCCTGTCCGCGTGAGTGTGAACTGGAAGGCTCCAGGATTACTGGCGATTGTCTCCGTGAGCAGGCCCACCGAATCGTGCAGTTCACAGGGCTGGAGGCTGCCATGGCCTTCCAGCCCTTTGGGTCCTACTTAAAGGGGGATGAGCTATTGTGTTGTGCTCTGACCAGCTGGTAGCAAAACCTGTTAGGTCTGCCTGACCTGTCAAATTGTTAGGGTTCAAACGGATTAGGAAAGGAACGTCGAAAAATGTTCCCAGCATATGGATGCCTCGTGGCCTTGCAGCAGGCTGTGTGTCATGGAGAGAAGGATGTGCAGTCAGCAACAGAAGGGAGATAATAGAAATATTGGCTCCCTGCCTGCATTTTGAGCCATGGAAGTTTCCCTGCTTAAGTGAAACCAAGCAGGAATGAAGCATTGGCTGTTACAAGCTGGTCCCCAGAGTGTTGCACATGATCTTAGGAAGTTCAAACTGTCCTTTGGATGGTCAGAGAAAGGAAGAATGCTTTGTGAGAACACACTGATCACTTAGTCAACCAAGGCTAAAAGACGCTTTTTGTATTCAAAGCAAAAGAAGTTCGGGGGCAAAAGAAGTATTTATGTTAAATATGTTGGGGTATAAGAGGTATTTATGTTAAAAGGTAACACTACTGGAGTATCAAATGGGAATCAATTGGACATGGGCATTGTAGGCTTGAAAAGGAGAAGAATATTTCTAAGCCTCAAAGATATTTTAGGAGACCCTTCCAAAGAAAGGCATCAAAACTGTTCAGTATGAGACAAAGTTGAGGAAAGGATTGCATGGGAGAGGTGTTATCCTGTAGGTAGAGATGAAAAGTGCCTAGATAAGTGTGTAGGATTTGTTGATTTCCTCAGGAGGACACTGGAAGGGGATGATCATTGCTCTTCTCAGTTTGTTACACGTGACTTTGACTGTGTTGAGTTATTCCCATGTTTCAGCATTTCTGCCAGGAGGAAGGAAACCTTTTCTCCTTAATGTAGAAATTGGCTTTGGGTTTGATTCTGGGGTCTTTTTTTTCTCCCTTCCTTGTTAGCACTGGACTCAACTTGGAGTGATACAGGGTGAGGGACCAGCACTCCATTTGTGCTTTGAGAAGGAGAAAGAAATGTTTGGAGTGCCCATCTCATCCACACACCCCGAAATTTGTCCCAGAGTCAGACCTAACATCAGAGAGGAACTGGGCTGGGCCTTCCTTCTCTGTAGTGCAGAGTGCAGGTGACATCGTTTGACACGTACTCATGTCCTTGGCAACACACTTTCTGTCTTCTGCCTTTGTGCAATGGCACGTTGTCCTTAGAGGCTTTTCAGTCCTTTGTATTTCAAGTTTCTTCTTGGCTGTGAACTGCTTGGGATGCACGTGGAGGGCAGTGATCAAGCAAGACTCTCAACAGGGCTTCTTGGAAGGCTTTTTCAGATGTTCAGCCAACGCCTGGGGAAAATGCATAAAGTGACCGTAGTCTGGAGTTCTGCTCTCCAAAGTAAGTGGTTCACAGGATTGATGTGTGATGACTTATTTCCATCAGCACCTTTTCCTTCCATAGTGACCTGGCAGTCCAGAGGAAATTCCTGATGTAGGCATTGCCTAACCAGGAGCACTTTGTGTTTGAGAATGGAAGGGATAAGTCATAGCATTTGTTTTCCCCTCTGACTTACTAGCAGTCTGAGAAGATGACAAACAAAACACTATTTCAGACAGGAAACTGTCAGTGAACTGTGCAGCAGTGCAGGTTTGTACTGGAACTGAAGAGTTCCCATACATGTTGTCTGTGATGTGACTGACCCAGAGCATTTCCAAGTCCTGGATCCAGCAGTGCACCCAGAGCAGATAACTGTAGTTCATTTGGAAGCCTGGGCTTGGACCAGTTGTCCCTTGGGTGGATGAGCTGCAAACCATTACAACAGTTCTAGCCAGGACACTGAATGCAGCCTGGCAAACAAGTCAAGACACAGTGAGCTTGTGGTTTATCTACAGGATGAAAGGGGTTGTTTAGACTGAACTAGGGCTACAGCAAGTACAGAGGAGGGACTTGTGGGGAACACTATCCCAGGGCTGTCCCAGGGTCATTTATGCAACAGTTTGCCAAGGTAAAAACAAGGGAACCCTTCTTGTAAAGATGCCAGCACCACCCAAACACAAGCAGGGTCTGTAGGAGGCTGACATCTCTTCTACGTGCTTAGCTAGAGGAGCTGCTCTTCACAGCACGGTCCAAAGGCAACTTCCAGCCGTGACCTCGTCCTGTGCCTGGCTGCTGATGTCTTTGGGAGCATTTGAGCAGTTCAATGTGCAGAGTGGCTGAACAAGCAGGGCCAGACTTCAACTATATTAGTTGCCAGGGTGGGCGAAAGAGAGGAGCATGTCCCCTTTTCTCCTCTCGCACACTGAGGGAATCAGAGGGTGCCTGGAGTGATCTTTGGGCTCCTTCTGTTGTTGAGTCCAAGTCCTTTACTATGGCCGTGGTCTCAGTGGTCTTCTCCTTGCCTACAGCAATAAAAGCCTCACCTGGGTCCCACTTGCAGCCACAGGCAGTGAAAGCAGTGCTCAAAAAGCTCCAACACCTTGGGTCCTGTCATGGAGGGTATAAAGCAGGACTCTAGCCATTGAGGGAACTATCTGAAAGGACGTTGTAGAAAAGCAGGTGCTGGTCTCTTCTCACAAGTCAATAATGATAGGACAAGAGGGAATGGCCTGAAGCTCCACTGGGGGAAGTTTAGGCTGAATATTAGAAAGAATTTTTTCTCTGAAAGAGTTGTCCAGCGTTGGAACAGACTGCCCAGGGAGGGGGTTGAGTTGCCATCCCTTGATGTGTTTAAAAGGCATATAGATGAGGTACTTAGGGATATGTCTTAGGAGTGATAAAGATTAGAGTTAAATATTGGACTGGATGATCTTATAGATCTTTTCCAACCTCCGTGATACTGTGAGGTCTGAGCCTCACCAACAAAGGGCTGAGGGTTCTGTCACTGGTGGGACACTGAGCCACCACCACTGAGGGTTCTGCCACTGAGGGGACACTGAGCATCCCCCACCACTGAGGGTCCTGTCACTGAGGGGACACTGAGTCGACACCACCATTTGAAGGTCCTGTCACTGAGGGGACACTGAGCAACCACCACTGAGGGTCCTGTCACTGAGGGGACACTGAGCATCCCCCACCACCGAGGGTCCTGTCACTGAGGGGACACTGAGCATCCCCAACCACCGAGGGCCATGTCACTGAGGGGACGCTGAGCTCCCCCTTCCCGCCCTGGCCCCGGGGCTCCATGGCGGCCCTCGGCCTTTCCCGGAGCTCCATCTAGCGGCGCCTCCCCCCTCTTCCATCTCCTCTCTCCCTGTCCTCCCTTCACTAGGATCAGGTCTGAGCAGCCGGGCTGATGAGAATGAGGAGGGAGAACCATCCAGCCCGTGTTTGGGACCCTGCAGATGGTGCTGAGGAGCCCCAGGGGCGGACACGCAGCTCTCTGGCGCTGCTTTCCTCCCAGACAGGGGCGGACATTAATTCCCTCCCTGGGTACTGCCCTACAGATGTCTTGTTGTGAGCTCTGGCACTTGTTTTTTTGCTCGTTTTCAGCTAAGAGCAGCACCGAGGTCCGTCTGCAGCCATCTCATGGGGGTGAAGCTCCGGGGGCAGAAGAGCTGCAGCAGAGGCTGTGCTGGGGGCTCTGGTGACTGACCCTCAGAAATCTGGGGACAAGTTCTGAGTGGGACAAGGAATCATAGAATCGTTTAGGTTGGAAGAGAGCTTTAAGGTCATCGAGTCCAACCGTTAACCCAGCACTGCCAAGTCCATCGCTAAACCATGTCCCTCAGCACCACGTCTACCTATCTTTTAAATCCCTCCAGGCATGGGGACTTCACCGCTTCCCTGGGCAGCCTGTTCCAGGCCTTGACAGTCCTTTCGGTGAAGAAATTTTTCATATTGTCCAATCTAAATCTCCTCTGGCACAACTTGAGATTGCTTCATCTTATTTTATCCCTTGTTACTTGGGAGAAGAGATCAACCCCCACCTTGCTACTACCTTCTTTCAGGTAGTTCTAGAGAGCAAGAAGGTGTCCCCTGAAAATTCTTGCAGTCCTGGTCCATGCACAAGTTGCCCGTTGGCAGCAGTGGGCTGGAGCTCAGTGCCAAGACACCCCACCAGGAATTCTTATGGGGTCCAGCAGACCATGGTGTGCATGAGGTCACTCTCAGGGCTCCTCAGACTTTCCCAGTGAGAGAACCTGAGCCCAAACTGTGTTAGTCAAGACAACAATTAATATCCTGAAGTTGCAGGAGGTATGTAATTACTTAGATTGGCCTTCACCCAAACAGAGGCTAGAGACTTCACCTCCTGCTCATGGCTGGATGTTGTGGTGCCTTTGAGGAGGATAGCCAGGCTTGTTTTCTTGTGATGGAGACTCCACAAACTCCCTTAGAAATCGATTTCTGTGGGTGATTCACTTCAGTTGTCATAGATTCCATATGTCTTTGCTTATTTGGATGGGCTTCTGCGGTAATTCTCTTCAGAATCTCTTCTCTCTTTCTTATACAGTTGCCCAAATCCTTTACCAAGATGGCTGGTGGACTAGCCAGATATAAACAGAAAGTATGTTGGATGGTTAGCACCAAATAGCAGCCTTGTGTAGCAGTGCACTCTTCAATGTAATGTAGAGACGCGATGGTGTAGCAGGGATGCAACGTGGAAGCCACAAAATATAGGATTTTGGCAGCTGACTTCAAGGAGAGATTCATGATCTAGGCCAGGGAGGAGTTTGAGATTTCCCATCCTCCCAGCAAAACAGGATTTCAGCCATAGTTTTCCAGACCCTTGGAAGCTCCGTGGGGATTTCGGGCTGTGTTCAGCAGAGGGCAGTGGTTGGTTTGGTCACTACTTGGCTGGTAGCATCAGACCTCTTAAACCACTGCCACTGACTTTGCTGCTTGCTGAAATCATTCTGCTGCAGAGCATCCCAAAAAAGCTGTAGAAAAAGATAGTGAGAGCATATCCTCCCTGCCTTGTATCAGAGAAATGCAGAAATAATGGTGGGATCATGAAGTCTCTTGGGGGAATTCAGCAAACCTCCCTCCTCCCGCCTTGTGCCCCTTTGCAAAACTAAAAAAGAGTTTCCAAGGGAAAAAAAAAAGTAGATGATTCCTCAACTTGTTTTAGATCTGCTGATTTACTGCGGATGTTCAAGAGGTTTGGCATTTTGCTATCCACAAATGATTAATTGGAATTAAAAACCTTGCTTAAACTTGCTGTAGGTGTTTAAAAAAATTATCTGAATGGTCTATGTAACCAGTACTGCTGGAATACCATGGGGTGTCTCCTCATCCAGGCATCCTGTTCCCACGGGAAGGGAAGAGACAGGAGAAAATGGAAGAATTCCTGCAACACAAGGATACCAGCCACCTGAACCAAGCAGGGAGTCCTAGGTGGCCTTGAGAAAGTTACTTAAGCACGGCAAAATTGGCGTGGGGCTGCTCTGAGCTTCCCCAGAAATCCTGGAAAGTGAGGGAGAACTCCTATGATGGTCCCCCGGCCGCTGCTGGCATGCCAGATGCTGCTGTGGGAAGGAAACCAAGGCTGGGGATTCTCAGCCAGTTGCTCTTTGTGGGGCTGATGACAACCAATATAACATCAAACTTGTTGATGAAGAGCAGCCTTGGGGTTGCTGGAGTAGCCCCAGCATTAAGATCCCACCTCTGTGCAGGAAGAATTGAATTCCAGCTCTCTGAGTGCACTGGTGTGAGTGAGAGTAGATAAGAGGAGAGAGGACAGTGGCTGTGTCACAAGTATAAAGGCAGAGAAAAGCTTGTGAGAGGAATCAAATGGACTGGGAGCACGAGGGGTGAAGTTCAAAAATAAAATGAAGCACTTTGCCGTGCCTGCCATTGCCCAGTGCCCTTCCTCACACAGATAAAATGTAAAACCTAGGTCAAAATCCTCCTCCACATTCATCACTGAGTACTCTGGGACTAGGCAGAGCCCAGCAGGGCTGCTCATAGGCCACAGATGGGATATGTCCTGATGGCACAAGTGACAGTCTCAGCTTGGCTTAGAGGAATGAACCAGAAGACAGCAACTGTTTGAGCAATTCCTTGCTCCCGCATCCTGCTGTCAGGATTGATCGTTGGAGAGAGGGATTAGGGATGATGAATGGCTGAGGGAAAATTAACTGCATATGTTAATTATAATTAATATGTTATCTGTCATGTGTGTTCCAGCTGGGAAGAGCTGTGAGAACCGGGAAAGATGGAGAGACCCAGGGCAAATGGGAGGCTTGTTCTGGTGTAATGCCTGGAAGAAGCGTAACTCCAATCCTGCCTGGTGCTGAGCATCCTCTGTTCTTGCTGCAGGCAAAAAGGGATGAGCTACTTCTTAGTATGAGGCCCAAGTATGAAAAGCGCTGGTAGGATATTTACACCTGCATCCCAGCAGCTTTATCTTTTCTCCAGTTGCTGGAAAGACTTCGGGCAGGCTGTTTCCTGTGATCTCATGTGCTGCTAGCTGGGTAAAGAGGCCCCCCTGGAGAACCACTAAAACATATTTAATCCGTGAAAGATTTTTGCTCATGGTGGGGGAAGAAACCCCCTGCATCTTGCCATGTATGGGAAAGAATTTTTATCCTTGAGGGGACTGGAGAGAGAATGAAGGAATTCTCCTTCTGCTTTAAGCTAGCATTAAAATGCTAACCCTCAAAACTGTCTTGTGTTTCTGATCTGCTCATGTTGTCTGGTGGTGCTCACACTTGCTGGCTACTCTCCCACCACAAACACAGCTCTTGGGAAGGAGAAACTCCAACAGACTCCTTAAGGCGACCCTTGGATGTGGTGTAGATAAGCTTCTGACACCTTTTGCTAGAAACCACACACAGAGTTTGTGCCTCAGTTTCCCTCTTGCTTTCACCCCACACCTCCCTGCTGTACCTGTGGCCTTTCTCCCATCTCCCTGTCTTTTCAGGGTTTGTACCCTCCTAGGAGGGGTCCACCAGTCCTCTCCCCAACCACGCTGAAGCATTTCTTTCTCTTGTCACATCCACACATGCATGAACTCATCATTGCACAGACTTGTCCCTTTTGGTCGCATTTGGTTTTGCTGCTTGTTTGGGTGTTTATGTTCAGTCAGGTGTTTGGTTCTCTGAGACCCCAGGGCAGAGGATCAAGAGTGTTTTTCTTACAAAGTCACCCACTACATCATGCCACTGGAGCTGCAAGTAAGAAGGACTTACAAGAATAGCCCAGAACAGATCTGAAACCCTCCATTGATATCCTCCCTGGCTGCTAGTGGGTGCTGGCTGGGATTCGGATGATCTCTGATTTGCATCACATAGCAGGAATTTGCTGGTGTGTTAAACAGTCCACAGGCTCCTGCTGCCTGCTGCAGATGAGAGGACTTCCCTGCCTGCAGCTGGCTCTGCCAGGCTCCTGACCCTGTTTTTCCAGTTATAATTGTGCATGCACGCTCTTCATCGTCACCCAGACTTGCTCCGTGTGGCTCTGCTCACCGATGCCTTTGTGGGGGTGTCCTGCCCTCTTCTGTGCAGCTCTCCCTTTGGACTGTCCTGCTCTCTCATTCGGCGTTGCTGACAAATGACCCTCCACGATACTCTTGGTGGAACCAACCGATTTTTCTTGCCCCTCAGGAGCTTGCAGAGCAAACAGCTGCTCTATTGATTGTGAGTGTTGAGTTGCAAACAGCACATCCGCATCCCCTTGTCCTGGCAGCTGCTGCTGCTGCTATGAAACATGGCAGCTGTGGAGACAACGTGCAGAGAACATGTCCCATCCTCCAATCCTCGTGAGCTTGGAAGAGCTACACACGTGGCTGCCAAATGCAGAGTACGTGGGCTTTGCTAAAGAGGTCTGGCCAGATAGTCTGGCCCAGATACGGGACTGAAAGGAAGCTAAAAAAGTCAGGGGTACACGTTGGTGCTGGCAGACCTGGAGCTCTGAGTGGTGGGTAGAGCACCACCATGCTCTCATCGTCCTTGAGCATCGGCTGTGTCGCTCAGTCCATCTGTACCATCCAGCATAAAGATGAGGTTCGGTCTACATTAAATCCATGGATTAAGACCATTCTGTTTCCATCCCTGTTTTTCTCTGATGCCCCCACCTGCAAAAGGCAGCTGAAATATCCGAAGAAGGTCAGCAAATAACCACCAGAAAGTCTGACCCTGGAAAGACGCCTCATAAGAAGAGACAGGAGATGCCTCATAGGAAGAGACAGAATAATTGAATTTTTTTGAAGTGCAGGAATGGAGTGTTGTTTAAAAATACCTTTGCTGGGAGAAAAAACAATATGACCTTGGGGGCTTAGTAATCTGTTAGACAAAGGCAGAGCAAATATCTGTGGCTTGGAACGTAACGCTGCAAAGACAAAGAAATATGCTTTATCTTCTCTAAACCTCAAAGAAACATTAGAGCGAGACTGCAAAGCTTTTCTGCAAAAGGGGCTTCAGTTTAAATGGGTTGATGCTGGGATGACTGGGTGAGGCTTTGTCATTTTTGTTAGGCCCGCAGTAATCTTAGAAAGAAATCCTGCCAGCTTCCAAGTCCCTCCGGCCTTGGGAGGCAGCAGGGTTGTTGTGCCTGGTTTGATGTTGCATGGGTTAAAACACCCTACGGCGGCTTGCTGAAAACTCTGCAGGCCAGGTAAAGCGTGAGCAGTGGCAGAACTGTTAGGATTGTCTAGCGAAACCATCCAATAGTTTGCTTTAATTATGACAATACCAATCTGTTTGCTTTATGCAGTGTTTGTCAGAAGATGAAGCATGGTTACCAAAATTATCGTGTAGACTCGTCTGTATATAATAGCAGGCCAAGAGGTTAGGAGAGGAAGGGTTTCCGGGTTGGGTGGGAGGCACAAAGTAAAGCTACCAGATAAACAAGCCATAATTTCTGTCAAGAACCTATCAACAGATTCCCACCGCGTGCTCTGCAAATGGGCAGCTGCGCAGAGAAGTCCGTCTGAACCGGCGTCTTGAGCACCGCCGTGTTTTCCAAGTGATGCTGGCAGGATGGCATTTCCAACTCTAAATAATATCAATCAAGGGAGGCCTGCCTTGGGAAGCCAGGATTTGGGCAGTCTCTGAGCTATCTGAAATGTCGAGGTGTTGGATGCTGGGCTTTGGTTGAGGCTCCTGCCTAATGAGCTTCACGAATGAATTTATAGGGGTCTTTCTCTGGCTGGAGAGATCAAAAGCAGGATGAGGCAATGGCTGGGCTCTAGCCCAAAGCTTTCATGCTGGGCCTTACTTTGATACGGAGTTCCCCTGGGCAAGTCTCCTGGGGGAATCTGTTTAATTGACCTGCAGCAAACTCCACTTTCCTCTGTCTCCAGAGACAAACAAACTCTTCTAGGCCTGTTCTGGAGGCCACTTTTGGAGGACATAAAAATAAAGCTGCTCTGAGTAAAATTTTGGCTGCTACTTTGCTCTTGGGTGCTTGAACCTCATAGAGAAAATTTTGCTTGGCTTTTTTAAGGTCACATCAGGAAAGTTGTTAGGGTCCACAGAGGGATGAAATGGAAGCCAAGGGATCTTCTGCAATGGAGAGAGGCAAGACCCTCAGGCCATCACCCAAAATACTTCTTCTGGTGCTGGAGCTCAGACTAGTCCTTGCTCTTTGGGTGTTCCTACTGAGAAGAGTAAAGGTGACATGGTTGGAGGAGATATGTTTGGATCAGAGCTCTAGATTGATATTTTGACAAAATAAAACCTCTTCTGGCAGATCTATGTGTTTGTGGAGCACTGTACATGACATCTCTACATGGCTGTCTGAGAGGCAGAGGGTGCTGGAATACACTTCCCTCCCTGACCCATATGAGAACCAAATTCTGAATCATGTTTACCCCCTGAGGCATGACACTGCAGTCCATTCTGACCTCTACCCTCATCTACCTTATCTTTCAATGAGCAACTTCAAGTCAGATCTCCAGAAAGGTCTCCTGAAGGGACCTCTTCCCCTCCTTACAAGGGACCTACATGCTGTGCCACCTCTATTCAATCACATCTTCTAGTCAAAAGCAAAGTGCTTGGGGAAAATAAACTCTTCATGTCCCATTCAGCCCTTTTACAGCAGCTGCAAGTCAGGTGTGTTACCTGAGAGAACTGGACTGAGTGGGTGATAGGGCTGGAAGGAGGCAGGTAAAGAGATCTCTGTCTAGCTCAGAGTTAAAAGGAAGTAGCATCAAGAGTGACCGTGCTTGTCCACATTATCCCTTTTTTAGTGATAGGGCTACTTACCTTCTCATTGGGATGGCAGAAGCTCCTCTCTGCCATGAAGTGAACAAGGACTTTCTCCTACATTTAACATCCGTTTTATTTCATATGCCAGGCTCTTTTTTGCTGCCTGGGCAGCTGGAAAGGGGAGCCTCAGTACTGAGTTGGGTTGTTAGCTCTACACAGAGCCATGAAGGAAAGGTAAAATCACTCATATTAGAACTCCCACCCATACCTACATTAATCTGATCTCTGACACTACAGTCAAACACCATGAAGAAGGATAGTTTCGTGAACTAAGGACCTGATGGACGGCCAGCATTGACCAATTATAAAAATACTTAGAGATTCTCACATCTCTGCCAGGGAAATTTCTGGTGCTTTTTGCAACATCTGCTCCTGGATGGAGCCGGGTCTAAGAAAACCTAGTTCTTTGCTGGGTGTAAAGGATTCTGCTGGCCCAATGTCTTCTTCTCAGTTTGGTATGGGACCATCTTGTAGATGATTACATGGACAGGCAGCAGCCAGCAGAGGAAAATATCAGCCTGCACATCTCAGAAAGTGGCTGGATTGTGGCTACATACCCTGGGATGGCCTGAAAACAGGGTGGCAAGTCCTTCAGATAACGCCTGGAGACCTGGGAGCTTACATGGGCAGAGTCTTGCAGCAAAGGGGACAGGGGTGGAACAGACTGGGGACACGAAGAAGAGGACTTGCATGTGGGAAAGAAGGAATCTGAGAGATGGGAAGTGGGTATCTCAGTGGGTCTTCCCCATTGCATCCCTGTTAGGTCCCAGTAGATGAGCAGTATCCATCACAAAGCCCTGAAATACTGCAGTGAAGGAATGAGTCATTTCTTGTGCTTGGGGACATGCTGCAGTCTCCCAGTTCTGCATCTGCTTGGCATGTCCCACATGGGACTTGTGCTGTGACATTTCAAGTGGCATCATCTGGCACAAGAGTCACCCAGCACTTCCCATGACAGTCCTGCTCACTGTGTAGCCAACATACTCAATAAATGTGGTTACTCGCCCATGAGCACCAGATCCTCTCCTGCACCCTCTTCTCAAGGGTGGTTGGACAAAGACCCTCCTGTTTTCTATGCATAAAAACTCAGATGGCTGTGGGGAAATCATGTATGTCCCTTTCCTGGGCCCCACCAGGGGAAGGGGATAAAGTGCTCTGCATTTAGGCTTTCTTCCTAAAATGGGAGCCTTCCAGCTCCGATCCAAGCACTGGAACCCTCCCCAGAGCCCCTGTTTTGTGACTAATGATGCCCAGAAGGGGAAAAGCAAGCCAAGCCCTTGCTTGTTTTGCTGTGCCATCCTTTGCTGGGTATCAGGCTCCCCAGAGAGGTTGTGGAGTCACCTTCTCTGGAGACTTTCAAGATCTGTCTGGATGTGTTCCTGTGTGACCTGCCCTAGATTCTATGGTCCTGCTCTGACAGGGGGGATTGGACTCGATGATCTCCAGAGGTCTCTTCCGACCCCTACCATTCTGTGATTCTGTGATCAGGTCCCTGTGTTCCCTGGCTGCTTCCCCCATATTCACCTCCTCATCCTTATTCTCACCAGCCCTCCCCTCCTTGGAGCTCCACTTGTTGTTTAACCCATTGACTCCCTTTCCTTTCCCTCCTCCATTATTATGTTGGGGCTCTGGTTCTTCTGCAATATCTTTCTCATCTTTGTCTGTCCTGGAGCAGTTGAGGGCATCAGACCTGTCTTCTCCTCCCAAATCCTTGCCCAAAGTCACTCCTGCCCTTACACCTGGAAGGAGGCAGAGGGCAGGTACAGACCAGGCAGGGTGACAGGCCTGTGCTTCTTCTATGCCGGTGAGCTGCACTGAGAGCCATAATATGAGCAATTCCACTTTCCTCAGCTTTTCCACAAGTCAAGCCTTCACTTGCTTATTAACAATACTTATTAACACTGATTAGGCTGGCTAATGAGACACATCTGAGGGACAGAAAAATCAGGAGGACAAGGAAGGAAGAAATTGCCTTTGCAAGTGGCTGTACTGTTTCCTCTTTGCAGTTGTCAAAGTGGTTGTAGAGGGAGAGCAGAGTTTGCTCAGATCCCAGGAGAACACTAGTCTGGTAGATAACCCCATGTGTGGAGTCAGGAGCTGCTTTTCTGGCGCAAAATCAGAGATTTTCAGCTTTGCTGGGCTGAGATATGTTTTCAGCATGAGTAAGGGTTGGCTGTTCTGCACCTCTGCCTTGCTACACGTTTCTGGGCTGTAATAAGAAATGCCTTGCAATGATGGAGGACCTTTGAAACACGGACTGTGCTGGGTGGAACCACTTGAGACACAGCAGGGAAAGAAAGAGGCTAAACTTTACCCCTGGATACCCATCCCCTGGCGTGCCAAAAGGCTACAGACATCAGCATCTTGTGACTCAGGCAAGCTCACTCACGGTTAGTAGCGACCCCTTGTCACAGGAAGGGCCCAGATCCCAGGAAATACCTGTGAGATTTTGCACGACATTTATTTTTTTTCGCTAGCCTCTGGGCAGCTGATAGAAGAGGATATTTCTGATTTGCTTTATAGGATTTTAAATGCACGAGAGAACCCCAGCACATCAAAGAGGACTGAATGTTGTAATTCCCCTGAAAGGTCGGGGCTTTTTACAGAGCTCTTTATTGCTGTTAAGCTCTTTAGGGAACTCTGTATTCTGTATACCGCAGACTTGGTGGTAGTGTGATGTGCAATGTGCATCCATCCCTAGTATTATTTCTGCCTCTGGGGAATGATCCGGATCCTCAAAGGCTATTAAGAGCCTGATTTAGTTGGAAATCGGGGGGAATTTGGCATCTCAATCTTTAAATACTCTGCATAAAAGGCTGCCCTGCAAAAGCTGACTTGTATGTGCTTTACCTTAGCGGCTTCTGCGTGTGTTTAACGATGCAGGGAGTTACTCACGTTGCCCTTGGAGGCTTCTCGATTGTGTCGCGTGTGGCTGTTCTCATCAGAGGAAGGACAGACGGGGGTAGGAACAGCACTGTTGCAGTCCCTGTTGGTGATCACTAAGAGGCAACCCAAGGAGATATCCTGAGCAGAAGGACGGTGCAAATCCAGGGGTAAGAGACCTGCCCTGGTTTGACTGTCTCCAGAAACGCAGAGAACTGAGGGAGGCTTCAGCATCAGTGAGAACTGGCAGGGGGAAAGTGCCCACCAAAACTCTACCATTTACGAGAGTATTGCTGACGATAGCTGAGTTTGCCATTCTGATTTTCAACTTTGAGAAGAAATGGATGACTTTATATAGGGCAGAAGTTTAACAAGTGCTGCACCCTGAGGAAAAGCAAGATGTGTAAACAATACGGATTAAACAGACAGCACTAAAAGTCACTGAAAAAATAGGCTAGTTTGTGGAACTTTTAGCCTCTTCCCAATTTTTTGAGACTCTATCCTTGATAAGGGACCAGACCCTGCTCTGGAGCTGGTATAAAATGAAGAAGAACCACTGAAAGCTCTGGATAAGGCAACGGGCATTACCAAATAAAGAGAATTATCCAATCTCAGGTGGCTTTTGTGAGGACTGAATAACACACTAACAGTAAAGGGAGTTCAGGCTACTACAAGTTAAATTTACGGCAGAAAGAGAGCTTCAGCTGAGACTCTGTTTAGGAACTTAAAAATCTAAGCAAATAATCTTAGAGATTTTATACTGACCTCAGATGAGCAGTGACGCTGGGGACGATGTTAAGACATTTCTGTATATGGCAAAAATACTGTTGATAGCTAAAAGAAGGGAAGTGTGAAGCCGTAGGCTGTTGGAACAAAGAAACTAAAATAAGCTGTGCACTGATCCTGCACTTTTCCCTCCCATTTCTCTGAAGTCACCTTGGCAAAAGACAGTACTCTTAACAGCTCTGGGTATGTGACATGCATTTGCTTTACAAACTGTTTAGAGGGCATGGAAAGGTTGGAGAGGGTGTTGTGGTTTAGAGGGTTTAACGGGGCACACAGACATCCGAGGCATAAAATATTTTTCCCAGATGAGGGACTGGTGGAAAACGGTGGCAGAACTGTGAAGTTGTCAGCCTGGCTGAGAAGTCAGAGCCTAATCCATGTGTGGTGATGCATCTTTTAACAGAGAGCTGCGAAGAAGGTGGCGTTGGCTGTTAAGTGCCCGTGTTGGTGATTTACAGATGGATAAGGGAATAGACAAGGCAAAAGGAAAGCAGAGTACAATTGTGCCCTGGGAAACTCCACCATATCTAGAATGTGAAACAATGACCAGGACAACAGTCTTACGTCTCATGGGATAGTGCCACAGTGTTGGTGGCCCTCGTCACAACCTCTTGGAAGGAAAATCCTCTTCAAAGGAGTAGAGTTCCCAGCAAAAGGGCACTGAGTCAGCTGTACTGCTTGGGAAAGCCACCAAGAGGTCGCACACCTAGCGATGATCGAGAGCCTGAGTTAGTGGACCAGCTGCAGCTGATAGCATCGCACTGACATTCTGGGTGAGACTCACAGGTCCCTGCACTTGCTGACTGAATGCTGCCCATTGGTAGATTGCAGATACATAATTCTATTTCAGGCACAGGACTCAGCTGCCCAAGCAGAAATGAATGCTATGCGATACCTGAGGGTAGGGCCATTGGGACTTGCAAGGGAGCCACAATCTTGTGCAGCAGGAGCTAGAGGTGCGGTGGTGCCCCATCATGCCTACCATGGCTCTAGGCTCTGGTCTATTGGCAACTGAGTCCTTTCCTTGGGGGACTTTGATGCCCGATGAAGATACATGCATTGAAGTGTCTGCATGTGCAGGTGGTGTCTGGGATCCTGTTATATCCCTGGAGATCTAGGCAACATGGAGGCTGGGGTCACTCAACTGGGAGGTCTCTGCTTCCATGAGCTGAATCACTCTCCATGGACTTCAGTGACTTTGTACTGGGGTGAATTTAAACCTAGATGCCCGAGATGGATTCTTTTCTCTGTACTTGGAAGCATCAGCATTTAAGTGACTGAGTGGATGGACTGATAGTGGGAATTAGGATAGCAAGCCCTGATTTTACAGCATGCAAGGAATTAAAATCAGGAGTAGACTAGTATCATAATCTGGTTCTGCTTTTCATCTTGGCTGTTCTTTTGGGGGAGAGAGAGCAGAACTGCAGAGTTTGCTGGAAAGCACGTTCATTTTCATGGCTCTCTTCTAAGCTCATCTGTAGTTTAGAAGATTTAGTGAACCAAATGGAGGTGGGACATATTGTTAATCTCTCCCTAGATTAGCGATGTGAATAAGGGTGGGACATATCATTAACCTCTCCCCAAGGTCAGATGACGAGTATGAAAGCACATACACCCACATCTATTTGTTTTTCTTATAGCTGAAATAATGAGAGGAGACTTTACTGCTTGACTTCATCTTCTCTTCCCTGAGAAGGTTCAGACTTTTTCAGAAACAAATGAAGAGTTACTAATGACAGGTGGGTTAGGATACTTTCTTTACCACACCACTGGCATCTAAAATCTTCGTAGCGGATAGCTCTGGAAACATCCCTCTTAACCTTTACTCTTAAGCTAATACCCAAGGCCCTAAATCTTTCATAGAAACCAGAGATTTCCTGCTTTCTAAGTCATCCTAGGAGCGTCGCATTATGATCTCAAACACGAAAAGAAAACCACAGTAAAGAATTTGTTGCTAGCAAAATGTCTGTATTAAAGTACAAAGAAAACTTTCCTGTTTGGAACAGTAATTAATAGACTCTCTTTTGTCTTGGTACTAACAGCACTGCAAGTTCCATTTCCAAACAGACCACAATGTTCTTGAGGAATAAATTCCGCCACTGTTATTCTGAACCTCAGCCTAAAAACCAAAGAGGTCAAAGACAATAATACGGTGCATCCGAGCAATATTCCAGAATCATTACACTGGCTTACTGCAGCAAGTCCCATCAGGTGTGGGTTATATCTGGACACTGCTTGGTGATGGCAAGTTCACAGGGCTCCCTATTGTGTTTGAGAAGGCGATGATCGCATTGGAACCCTTGGAGTTCTTGTTCATACCCAGTATATCCACACTGGTTTGCTCTGGCTCAGTTTTCCTGAAGATGCTTTTCATGGTTGACTGGAAGTTATTTGTGACAAAGCAGTAGACAATGGGATCCATGCAGCTGTTGAGGCTACTCAGAGTCACCGTCACGTGGTAGACAAGGAGGCTGACATCATGGGGCATGTCTGGGTTGACGGAGATTGCTACCTGTCGCACGTGAAAAGGCGTGAAGCAGATCATGAAGATGATGAGGACGGTGATAAGGAGTTGCACAGCCCTCATTCTCCTCTCCCGACTCTGGTGCATGAGGCTTGGCTTGGACAGAGCACACATAATCCTGGTGGTGAAGAAGATGATTATGATGAGAGGGAAGAAGTACTCGCAGACCATCAGGACCAGAATCTTGGAGAGGCAACACGCAGCAAACTGTATTGCCATGGTCAGGATGGAGAAAGTCACCACAGTGGCAAAGATCCAAATGAAGACGCAGATCCCCTTGGCACAGGTGGGGTTCCTCCATTTACGTGAGGCCTCCACCTGTACAATTGCCAGGTAGCGGTCAACGCAGATGCACGTTAAGAAGAGGATGCTGCAGTACATGTTGACAAAGTAGCCAAAGATATGAACCAAGGAACAATTCAGGCAGTTCCCTGCGCTGTAGAACATAATGATCCTGACAGGCAAGGAAAAGCCCACCAAGAGATCAGTGACAATCAAGTTGATGGTGTAAATAACAGAGGTGGTTTTTGTCTTGGTACGGAAACAGAAGACATACAGCGCCAAGCTGTTCAGCACCACACCCACCAAGAAAATGATGGCATTGACAACCAGCAGGGCAATCCACAGGCTGTAAAATTCTGTGTACAGCTCTTTGTCCGAGTGGATGAACTTGGAGAACAAGTAGGTGCTGGAGTTGGATTCCTGGGTAGAGTTGATGGAGTCAAGGGCTGGCAGTTGGGTGGAGGAGGTCGACATGGTCACTGACTTCCCAGCGATCTGGAAGAAAAGAAACATGTATATTGATGGGAATGTCAGCATTCCTTGGCGCTCAGAATATTGCCACCGAGGAAGATTTTAACCAATGTATTTGTACATCTTCAGGACTTACATATATTTCTCTACTCTCCGAGTGTCTCATCTGGTAATACAGGATTACCAATAATCACTGGGACAATAATTTAGAAATACTGTGTTTCAGTGATTCCAGATGCGTGTTTTGGAGAAGACACACAATCCCCACTTTGAGTTTCTCTTCCTCTGCCCTGTGCAAAAGTGGTTTTAAGGCTTGAACAAGAAAGAGAGGTGAACTATGCTGAGAGGAGCAGAGGAGAAGGGAAAGTCGGGGGACCTACACGTGGTCACGTTTGAGCCAGCCACGTGGCAAATGGCCCAGAGACATAAAGAGATTGCTGAGTCCAAGCAGGGTGTATTGATGCTCATGGAGGGCACAGGTCATTTTGTGCTGTGACAGGAAGGGTCAGGCCAATATGAGGCTCCTACCAAGTTGTGTTTCCTGAACATGGCACTTTCTCTTTTGAGTCCTTCCTCCACTGAAGCAGCTTCTTTCCAACTGGAGGCTCTTCCTGCCCATGGAAGTAGGGTAGTGTTGGCAGCCAGAAGACATTTGCCCAGCCTATTGGTACAACTGTAACCTCAGCAGCTAACTCCTAAAATACCACATCCCCTCCCTTGGCCAGATCATCCCTTTAGAGAATTACATGCAGCGGCATTTTCAGAAACTTAAAGACTTCCCTGAAATCAAAAGACGGCTGAATTTTCTGGTGAAGCACAATCAGGTTGTGTGGCATCTTCTAGAGATCTGCTCTCACAGCAACAGCGGCCGGGATATTTCAAACCAAGGGTGTCAGCTGCTACTCCTGCCAGGGTTTGACAGTTTAATTTGCAAATCATTCCTGACTTACACACTATTTTAAACTGATTTGTATATTAAAAAGATTAAAAAAAAAAGAGCCCAATATATACAGAGACTTGGCTGCTTTCAATAAAAATAAATGGTTGAAAAATGTCTGGAATATCTCAAAGCGGCTGAGCAGGACTTTGAGGTTAAAAAAATCAGCTTGAATCAGCAGAGAATGATGCTGAAAGATTTGAATTATGAGGATCCGAAATCCCCGCTACTAAAGAGCCAAGTGTGGATAGGCTCAGAGACAAGGAGCTGCAAACATATCTTCCAGCTCTCACAGCAACCACCATGTGCCTATCTACATGTCTCAATGAAGAAGGCTTGCATTGCTAGGGGACTCTGGTTATCCAGCTCCCGCAGGTATGACCCATCCTCTGGCAGCTGACCTACCTGCACTAACCCTTTTTGCTTCCTATGGGGATTGAGAGGATGGACTGAAGGTGTCCCATTGCCTGCAAGATGCTTCAAGATGTTGGTGGCCAAGTACAAAGCAAAGGAGGAAGCTACCGAGGTCAGAAGCCTTCCTGCAACTCTCAAGCTCTTGAACTCCTCCATACCTCCTGACAAAAGCAGAAGACTTCTGCCTCTCTGGGATAAAGAGGTGGGGAACTGAGATTTAGGAGAAGATATTCCCAAGTCTCTGCATTTGCTGGACACAGCGCTCCTGATATGTCTCACCAGTGCTGAGCTGAGAGGAAGGATCACCTTCCTTGACCTGCTGGCCATGCTTCTCCTAAGACAACCCAGGAGGTTGTTTGCCTTCTTTCTCACAAGCGTACATAGCTCACTCATGTGCAACTTGGTATTCACCAGGACACCCAAGTCCTCTGTAAAGACACTTTCCAGCTCGTTAACCTCAGGCTGGACACGTACATTTCTCTCATCCTGGTAAAGTCTCTACTAGACCCTCTCCTCTCCTTGCCTCTCTTTCAACATTCCCCTGAACAGCGTGGTCCTAAGCTGGACACCTCACCAGTGATTTATTGATGGAAAAAATAACTTCCTTCCATCTGCTGACCACAAACCTTCTAATGGAGCACAGTATGTACTTTGCCTTGTCTGCAGTGAGTGCATGCTGCTTGCTGGTTCTTTCTCAGCCTAAGACCCACCATAACACACCCATGTCTTTTTCAGTAGGGCAGTTCCCAGCTGGTGCTGGTGAATGGGGACATCGGATATGGCCAGGCAGACTTCTGTGGAGAACTGAGTGATCAAGGGTGGGTGCTTTCCTGTCCCTTCTCACTTTGGAGACAGCTGGGAATTACGTAGTTTTGTAAATGGTCAATATTCAAGATCCTCATGAGATGCTACAGCATAGTCATGGTTATTCTGTATGGTGAGCATTAAGCAGAAGATTAATATTGAGAATTTGGAAGACCAGATGTGAAGTTCCCTGTGGAAATTCTTGGAGAAGTGACTTTGCCATTAGGATGGAGCTTAGGTCTCTTGGTCTGGAGTCTGGTAATAGCTCTACTTTCTTCTTGCCTCTTGTCTAGTCTGTGGGAGCGGTGTGAAAGGAAAAGATGGGTTTTAATACCTTTGAACTTGAAGGGTTATTTGCAATCAAGAGCAATCCTAACTTCCGTCCACTTCTGCACTTAGGGCACCTTCAGTAATAACCAGACATTGGAACTTCTTGTGTTTCAGGAATGACCAGATGACCTCACCCTGCACTGAGCTCTGGTGGTGGCCAAAGGAGTGCACATGGTCACATTATTTTGTCTGAGCCTGATTGAGACTCCTGAGGGAGAGTCTTGTGTCTTTGTATTTTGTGCCAAGCATGCTGTCAGTGAATAACAGGAATAACTTGGACCCAAGACTGGCTGAAGGTGGTGGAATTGCAAAGTCTGGCACCTGAGAAAGATGCATGGAGAGGATACAGAATGCTGGCCCATTTTCTAATGGTTTTCTAATATTCTCACCATCTGATCTTCTCTGTTTGTTTCTTTCACTCTCCAATTACAAAACCAAAGTGAAACAAGCAGATGCCTGGATCTGCTCCATCTCTTCGCAGATGCTGTCAAGAGGAGCATTGCGGAAGCCACCGCATCAGTGCAAACCAAGAAATAAAGACCTTGTTGCCCCTCAAGTACAGCATAAGCTTGTGTATTTGTGTTCACACAGATAGTTGAGAAAGAGAAGACAAACCCACCCATCTCATTCCTGTGCATGCCCTAGAGCGTGTTGAGCTGCATATGTGTTTGTCTTCTTATTGTAATTCTAAGGCACTGACCTTTTGCTCTCATTTTACATCCTGTTAGTAGCTTGCCTCCGCGAGAAGATTTTTCTTCAAGCTCAGATCCTTTATTGTGAACGCCTGATGTTCATTTGGCACTTTTCCTTTCGTGCCTCAGCGAAATCAGTGACTCAAACCACATTCAGATGTTCCTCATCCTCACAATGCTGTTGAGGTGTGGAGGACACTTTACAGACCGGTAGAAATTGGTGCAGTGAAATCAACTCCAGATGCAGTAAACAGCTAAAAAACAGGTCACTTTTGATTTGCCAAATTGAATACGCAAAGAAGGAGCCGAATTAGAGTTTGTGTCTTTTTTGCAGTCTGTCACTGCCCTGTCTGAACTCAAAATCCAAGCAGCCACATGAAAGAAGCCCTAGCAAATTTAATTAATTCGGAAGATTTCCTCACTGATAGGCTGTGGAAAAGCTGCCTCTTGGCCTGCAGTGGGAAAGGTCTTCCTCTAATTCGATTGTTGCTAATGGATGTTTGGGTGAATGGCCTTCTCCTTTCTTCGTGGGACTACCCTCATCTCATGGCTCACAAGCAGAAGGGTCAGAGAGCAGGACTGGCAAAGCAACAACATTCCTCTGAGTGCTTTTAATGAGATGGAGCTGAACCAAACCCCTGGGTAAAAGCTACTAAGTATTTTTCCATTGTGGGTCTCCAAGCACTTGACAAAGATACGTTGCCCCATTTTGCAGCAAGCTGAACGAGGCGTGGAATGGCAGCGTGACCTCGTGTCTGAGGAAAAGCAAACATTTGCAAAGATTTTCGATTCTGCCCCGCTGCTCGCCTCCTCTCAAAGATTGACACCAACCACATCTCTCTCTCTACCATCAGAAATACTCCTGCAGGTATCAAAGTGAGTCAACTCAGCTACCCATTACCATGGAGTGCTGGCATAGAGCAGCCAGTGGGGGTCATGGCTAAATACACAAGAAGATTTGCAACCTCTACGAACCTTTATTTTGCTATTTTTCGTGCTGTTTTTTGCTTGCAGCTCTGACATGAGCTCATGCAGAGCTACAGGAACCACAGTCACCTTTGCTTACGGAGTAAATAGCCCTTGTGCTAACCCCCTTCCTAAAATCTTCAAAGAGTTTGGAGTTCAGCCTTCTTCATGCCTAATATAGCTCTTAGCCCCCCAGATTTCTAAAAAATCTCTGTTTCTTGGAGCTGCCAGTCTGCAAAGCCCAAGATGGGTAAACACGCATCCTTCTGAGTGCTGTCTGACCGCGCCACTTGGCATATGCTGTTATATTATACCTCTCAGGCTGGATTTTGTCTGTCTGGCTGTGAGACTGCTGGTAGCATTTCCTTAAAAGTACAGCAGGCAACTGGGTAGAAATGGGATAAGGGGAGGGACGGGGACTGGAAGTTGACCTGCTTTCTCTGGTTCTGATAAAGGTCCCTGCTCAGTGCTGGCAGAGGGGGGCCTTGCTCTGAAATACTTTCTCATTGTTGCGTGACACAACCAATTCCATCATTCTGGGGCCAAATAGGAAACAGATGGTCACTGTGCTGAAACCAGGTCCTGCGGCTCTTCCCTGGCTTGCTGGCTGCTTGGCACCACACTTGTTCATTTAGCCGGGGCAGCTCAGTGCTACGTCTGGCCCAGGAGTAAATCCTTGACCATCCTGTGTTTCATTCCACCCAACTTTTTGCTGGGTGTCAGCTTTATGCCTCACTCTCCACTTGCTGAATTTAACGGGGTTCGTTCACTTGGCCCAGGAGACTTTTGGATCTGGTTCAGCAGTTCAAGCAGTGAGGTACAAAAGAAAAGGCAGGTCAGGCAGCTGAGCTTTGTCCTCACTGCTCTCCAGAAGGGTTATTTATTGGTATGTATAGATAGGATCTCTGCATGCAGACTCAGAGAGCAAAAGAGCCATGCACTGGCATCAGAAAGATGAAAAAGACATTAGTAAGTGTGAGAGAGTATTATTTAATATAAACAGCTTCAGCTTTTCTTGTCTCCCTGTCCCGAATCGGAACATCTGATCTAGCAACCTGGCTCCTTTATCATCCCCGCTGTCCTCCTCACCCTGTCCTGCCTGCTCGTGTTACTCTGCTGCCTGGGATGGCAGCACATTGTGTTTAGTTTTGCAGCTTTTCCGTGTTTAAAGTTCCCTGGGTGATTTATCGTTGTATTTATAAATGAAGGGTTAAACTCACTCCCTTTCAGTTTAAATTGTCTGATTCTCCTTCTGGCAAGCTCTCACTCAACTCTGGCTTAAACTGGCCAAATATGGTGTTTTTGTGCATGTTGAGGACCTTACCCTATACGTAGTAGAGCTTGTTCAGGATGCCTCACGCTCAGCCTGGGGAGGGTGGGTTTGCTGACAGTGGGAGCCAAAGGAGAAAGAGAGAGAAAGGGAGTGAATCCAGCTGCTGAAAGGGAAAAACTGGTGCCCATTTAAGCCCTCAGGCTGTGAGAAGGCAGCTAATGTCCAGTTGAGAAAGATCCCACTCTGAACTAGAAGTGGGGCTATTCTGAGGGTAGAGAATATCTCATATTTGTGGTCAACACATCTCCTCTCACTTGATTCCTGGGTGTTGATGTCTCCTAGAAGCCTGCAGGTCTGAGGGTGGCTGGACAGAGTCCATGAAACCACCAGATGCTGGGGAATAGCAGTCGGTAATAGTCAAACCCACTCCAGAGTTGGCTTATTCCTTCCCCTCCAAATGCTGTGACAGCAAAAGGTGCTTTGGAGACACAAACCACATAGTTCTGCATCAGATTAAATGATACCTGCCTTCTTACGGCTTCATGCCTTGCAGTGGCTCGCAGGGCTGGATAAACGCTTTGCCCTGGTTGAGATGTTTATTATAACTTTTTCCCATGTGGACACTTGGCTGCTTTAATGAGCGCTCACATTCCAGCTCTTCCCTTGGCTCAGACGCTTGTTTGACTTTCTCCTCTCTTTGCTGCCTAATTTCCTGAAAATTGAGGTGATCTTTCTCTTCTGCCAAATTTTGGTTGAAATTAGCCAACAGATTGAAAAACATTAGGACGACAGAGGAAATCAGAGCTGTCAAACACACAAATAGGGTCTGAGAATGACCCTTGCTTCCTCTAATATGAACCTGCAAGGACTTTGCTAGCACTTTCCACCACACATCCTTTCATTTAGGTCTTATTCCCTGCAAATTCAGAATTGCTTTGGCAATGAGGCGCTCAGACAGGGCTGGATGACATTTTTGCAATGCCTGACTCTTGTTGTTTCCCTGAAGCTAAATGATTTCAGGTTCACACCAAATCCTATCTTCCTTCTGGCAGAACCAGCCTGACTGGGGACAGATGACAACTAATTGCCTGGTGTCTGCGTTGATCAGCCATGGCATGCTTGACCATGTGTTGAGAGTGATGGATAGCCAGCAACATCTACTTTGTCCAGTGGTTTGAATGGTCATGTGCTGAACTACTGGCTTTGTCTGGAAGGAGAAAGATGTGAACTTATTTTACTCAACAGCAAGAGGGATTAACACCCCCCTAGTAACTTTTATCTATCATGAGAATCAGACTTCCTATCTGGCCACTCCATTCTCATGGCATAGCCAGAGGTTGTCCTTCAAGTCATGTAAGCAATCACAGACTAAGGATGTGTGGAGGCTAATGCAATGTTGGTTGTTGGGGTGGCATGGCTGATGAGCTACTGAGCCATGTGCCTCTTACCTGACATGCCCTGTTAGCCTACATGTGGTCCTTCATCTCCAAGGCCCTGCTGTGGGTGGGCGATGGGTATTGCCAAGAGTTGTGGTCTGGGCTCCACCGCCACGCTGTGTGTGCACGTGGGTGGATCCCATGATCCCCAACAAGCCTAAGGCCAAAATCAGATCCTCTGGGAGTGAGAGACTCAGATGCCTGATTCAGTTTGGCACAAGCAATAGCCTGTGGATGCCCAAGCAATG